>JAJOOR010086340.1:0-10007 GCA_036250505.1 Solanum acaule | reverse complement strand
AAGAACACCTTTAAAGAAGTGATCTCATCTATATCAGTCCCAGTTAGAATGATATCGTCAACATATACTGCAACAAAGACCAGGGAGCACCCATTCTTCTTATAAAACAGTGAATAATCACTGTTAGAATGAGTGTAACCTTTTGAGTAGAGGCTGCTAGCCAGCTTGTCATACCACTGTCTGCTAGCCTGCTTTAAGCCATACAATGACTTCTTCAATTTACAAACCATATTACTACTGTCCACTGCCAGTCCCTGTGGTAATGCCATGTAAACTTCCTCATTTAAATCACCATGAAGGAAAGTATTGTTAACATCCAGTTGATACATGTTCCAGCCTCTCTTGACTGCTAAAGAAATCAGAGTCCAAACAGTGGTCATCTTTACCACAGGTGAGAATGTCTCATTATAATCTACTCCAGCCTGCTGAGTGTACCCCTTTACCACCAATCTAGCCTTGAACCTCTCTACACTACCATCTGCCTTGTGTTTAATCTTGTACACCCATCTACACCCAATAACATTCTTCCCTTTAGGCAAACCAACTAGTTCCCAAGTGTCATTTGCATACAAGGCATCAAATTCCTGTGTCATTGCCACTTGCCAGGCAGGATTCAAAATTGCCTCTTCATAAGAAGAAGGTTCAATATCATGTGAAACATTATTGATCAACTGCTGACTACTGGGACACAGACTAGTGAAACATACATGATCAGGGTAAGAAATGAAAGATGTGAGTGAGTGGTGTGGATCAGAAGTGGAAGAAGACAAGTTAGGTATGGTATAAGTGTAGTCTTTCAGGTAACTTGGGGTGTGAAGGTGCTTCTAGGTGCAAGTGGAGCATTAACAAGGGTAGAGGTGTTAGTGATAGGTCTAGGTGGAGACATAAGGATTGTAGGTTCAGTAGTTTGTGCATTAGTATTTGTGGAAACATGGTTAGTAGTGACTTCAATTAATGTGTCATCATTCAACACTTCATCATTAACAAAATTGTTTGCTTTACTAGACATGCAAGGTAATGTATCAGAATGGCTTACAAGGGATTTCAAGACAGAACTAAAAGTGGAACCAACAGGAGAAGTAACAAAAGGAAAAACAGCTTCATGAAAAATAACATCTCTGGACACATGAATTCTCTTGGTAGCCAAGTCGAGGACCTTGTAGCCTTTTGTATTGAAAGGGTATCCAATGAAGACATGTGGTGTTGCCCTTGGTTCAAACTTGTCCTTATGAGTTTTCAAGGTAGTTGGAAAGCAAAGGCATCCAAAACTTCTAAGGTGGGAGTAAGTTGGTGTTCTTTGATATAGTAGTTCATATGGGGACTTGTTTTGTAAGAGTTTAGTAGGTAGCCTATTAATAAGATATGTGGCTGTCAGGACACACTCTCCCCAATATTTCATAGGCAGTTTTGATTGGAATAGAAGTGCCCTTGCTGTTTCAAGGAGATATTTGTGCTTCCTTTCAACCACACCATTTTGTTGTGGTGTATAAGGACATGATCTTTGGTGTATTATACCTTTTTCTTGAAAGAAATTAGTTGCTTCAGTACTTGTAAATTCCAGACCATTGTCAGATCTGATAATTTTCAATTTGGTATGGAACTGATTTTCTATAAGGGAAATGAAGGCTTTTATGGTCTGCAATGCATTACTTTTGCACCTTAGCAGTTGTGTCCAGGTTGACCTACTATAGTCATCCACCATAGTTAAGAAATAATGGTGACCATCATGGGTAGGTGTGTGGTATGGTCCCCATAAGTCAATGTGAAGCAGTTCAAAGATTGTACTGGTTGTGGTTGTACTTTCTGGGAAGGGCATCCTAGTTTGTCTAGCCATAGGACATATTGTGCAAGTGAAGGGTTGTTTACTGGAAAAGTTCAGAGGTATGGTGGAGATAGTTTTCATTTTTACAAAAGGTATATGTCCTAATCTAGCATGCCATAAAAATTCAGTGTCATGAGTGTGAGTAAAGTCAGTGCCAGAAGAAGAATTGACAGCAGAACATAAAATAGGATCAACAACACAAGCTTCTTTATTGATGGTATGAAAGTATTTTACATTTTGAGATGGACTTTGACATTTATTTCCAGCAGAAGCTATCTTACAGTAGTTAAAAGAAGAAACGGGTTGACATCTGACATGAGAACCAATATTGCCATCTGCAAGTGGAGAATTGTGACATTTTGGACAGAAAAAATACAGACCATTCTTGGCCTTACCAAGTGCCAGAGGGCTCTTCAGAGAAGTGCCAGAGGGCTCTTCAGAGAAGGGCCCTGCAGTAAACAAGAAGAGCTGTTAAAGCTAACCATTCCCTTGAGTTGAAGCTAGGTATAAACAAAACTTTGTACAAAGCCAGTGTAGAAGTCAAACAAACATCACCAATTTCAGTCACTTTAACCTTGTATCCATTTGGTAATGTAATGAGGAAAGGATAGGGTAATGTTCTAAGGTTTGTAAGGGCATCTTTTGTGTAAGTCATATGGTGTGATGCTCCTGAATCTATGATCCAAGAGCCAGCAGTTAATCTAATACATTTACATGACAAATCACCTATCTCATTTATAGAAGAATAACAAGCAAGTATACCTGCTAGGTTCACTGATCCACCTGCCATGCTTCCGGAGCAATCAGATCTAACTTGCAGAGTTCCAAGTAGATTAAGTAGCCACTCATACTGACTTTTGGACAGGTTCAATGGAATTTGTCTTTCCTGTTCAGCAGTTTCCTCACACTGGCTTCTATCATCCTCAGAGGCATGCACATTTGCTGCAGATCCTGAGCCCTTTCCTCTTGGAGTTTTTGTGTTGGTTGGTTAACCATGAAGCTTATAACACCTATCCTTAGTGTGTCCAGTTCGTTTGCAGTACTCATAAAACAAATTTGACCTGTTCCCAGTGCTGGAATTTCCCCTGAAAGTATTAGAACTGCTGGTATTGAAACTGCTTGCACCTCTGCCTGTACCTCCTCTATTGTAGTTTGTATTGAAGCCTTTGGGTCCTGCATTGTATTGTGGTGACACAGAGGCATTTAGAGAGGTGGATTCCAAGGCCATGTGACTAGGAGGCTTCATTTCCTTCTGCCTTTCCTCCTGTGACAAAATGGCAAATGCTTGTGCCATAGTTGGTAGATCAGACATCATGAGGATGTTTCCACGTACATCAGTATACATCTCATTTAGGCCCATCAAAAAATGTATAAGTCTTCTATCTTGCTCAGCCTTATGCATCTTAGTTTTTCCACCACAAATACACACACAAGTGCATTGAGAATTGATATCAAGAGTGTTCATTTCTTCCCATAACTTCTTCATCTTAGTATAGTAACCAGTGACATCTAAATTACCTTGCACCAGGTCATTTATCTCCTTCTGTAGTTGATAGAGTTTGCAGCCATTAGTTTGGTCATATCTATCCTCCAACTCCTCCCAAAGCTCCTTGGCATTATTGACGTATTGCAAGCTATCTCGCAGATCTGGTGATAGAGAATTTAAAATCCAAGAGGTCACCATGTCATCACACCTTTCCCACTGCATGAAGGTTGGATCTGCAGAGTTTGGCTTCACGATTTTTCCATTTATAAATCCAGTTTTACTCTTAACAGATAAAGCCCTAAGAACTGCTCGTCTCCATGACCTGTAGCTAGTTCCATCAAAAACAACAGGAAGTAAAGCAGAACCTGCATTCTCTGAGGGATGCAGATAGAAGGGGCTATTGAAATCCAATCGAGTTGAAGTGTTGTTAGCAGTCGCGTCACCTGGTGCGTCTCCCATAGAAGAATATGAAGGAGAATGCAATTACAGAAGAATTATGAAGATGAACTCACAATGAGCGAATTCGAAACAAAAAAAAACAGAGGAACGATAGTGAGATCGTTCAGAGAAAATCAGGGAGGAAAATGTCGGCAAATTGAACTGAATAGAATGTTCACGACGAGAGAGAGGAGCAGAATCTCACTGCTCTGATACCATGACAAAACCAGCAGCATAAGCTGCGAAACAATGTACTTCCTCCATTAATGGAGGTTAAGCTTTCACCAACAATTAGAGAAGAAGAAGAGAAAAAATATTATTGAGAGAATGTAAAAACTGAACTGTAACCAATACAATGTATGTGTATATATACACACTGATAGAGTTCTCTAACAAACTCAACTAACTATGAAATTGTAAACTTGTGACTCCTAACTAACTAACTAACTAACTATGTGAATGAACAGTAATTAACTAATTCTGTGAATTGAACAGTACACTAAACTAACTAATCTTATCAGTTATTGCCTATTACCCAAGGTAAGCATAATAAAGATTTTCATCCGATTCATTGTATTCGTCAAGTTCTCTTTTTCATGCCTCTTCAAAGATATTAATTAAAAGAATAATTTGATTCAATTATTTCGATTTAATATTATTTTTAAAATCATATTATTCTCTCTCCATATTAATTGTATCTTGATTTTTGTAAAATAACAATTATACTCTCCATGTTCATTTTTGAATTTTAAACGTTTCACAAGAAATGATGATTAATATGAATATTTTACAATAAAATATATCCATATTAATTGATATTTAATCTTGAATCTTGAAAAATAATTTAGAAAATAAATAGTTAATGCTAAGAGTAAGCATGAAAAAAATATATCTTAATTTGTTAAAAGTGACAAATAAAAGAAAAGATGTATTTTTAATATAGTGAAAAAAAAGTATTTTGGACTACTTATTTTTAGTAAATACAACAAATAAAATAAATTGTTCAAAGTAATTTTGGAAGAAAACAAAGACTATATATGATCTCACATCTTAGATTTACTGTCCATTATCGTTTCACTTACTCTCTTCGTCATAAAAAATTATATCAAACGATATTATTTTTCTCATATCAATATAATAAAAATATACATTGCGAGTAAAAAATGTTCCTTTTCCGAAAAAAAATAAAAAAAGAATTCTGTGAGCCCTTCTGCAGAGTTGGTTTAACGTGTTAAAATTCTAAACTCAAAAGTATTTAACATGCAGAGGACCAAACTCCTCTCTATTGTGGCTTATATATAGAGAGAAATTGAAGCAAGCTTTTTATACATCCAGATATCATCACTTAATTATATTTTTGGTTTTAGCTCGCACCTACGATATATATTACACATGGAGGGGAACACAAGCAGCTTTGTCTTGTTATATTATCCATCGAAGATATGGTTAATTTAATCTCCTCAATAAGCTACTGTAATCTTTAAACCATGCTAATCAAAAGGTAATTTCTATTATTTGTTTCTTCAGGCAAGAGGAAGGAATGAGATGCAGAGCGAGCGAGTGTTGTAGTCAATTTGAGACCAGCTTTAGGGGTACAAATTGCTTTAAAAATGATTTATAATTAGTTCACATTATATTATATATAGATATGGCAGCTTGCTAAAGCTGAAATGATTGAGAAGAATGATCGTGGAAATTGCTTTGGGTTTGTCTTAATTAGTTCCCTTAAGTATAGGCCAATTAGATAATCCTCTTGATTATGTTGGCAAAGCTAAGACATCAATGGATCGAAAGAAGCATTCCCTTGAGTCTCAATGCATGAAAATGTTCATGATCCACGACTAATTTATTTATTAATTGGACTCATTTTGATCTGTTTATATTTTAAATTTAGGCTCATATAATGTAGTTCAAATTGATTAATGAGAAATTACAAATGTCTTTTTGAAAACATTCAAATAAAATTTCTCATTGAAATGCATTATAATATGATATTATAAATAATAATTTATTTTATGAACAAAAATATACATGATGTGAACGAGGAATATGTTTCTAAAGATTACAAAGGCTTCATTAATTAATTTTCAAGAATGAGATCTAACTTCCAACTGCACTTTTCACATGGAGTCGTTTTTATCTTGCAACAATTTAAAAGATTTTGTCCTTTTTGACAATGTTTACACAACATTTTGTACTTTTTTGTTCTCCTTGATTTGAATAAGTCGATCCAAATCATGTTACGGGGGCGGTTGGTACAAAGTATTATAACGCAGGGATTAGTAATGCATGGATTAGTAATGCAAGGGTTATTTTTATCAAGTGTTTGGTTTACTATTTCCCACCTAATTTTGGGTTTGGATTAAAAAATTTACAAAAGTTTCTTACCAAATACCCTTGAATTATTATAGAATTTTCTATTTTATTTAATTGGGTCGAGATAGATAACTATTGGACAATATTATTTTTATAATTGAGAGTCTTATTACTAAATTTTTAGAGCTCAAATTATCAAAATTCAATTGCTTTGAAATTAAATAAGGTTATTACTTTGTTTTTTTTTTCTTTTTATAAATGGCGTGTTGCTATAATTACAGTGCCGTTCGAAAAAAATCAGGAACACTGAGGATATTTTCTGTTTTGGTTCCTTTTATGATACACGTTATAGTCTGTTATAGACAATTCATTATTTTATTTCTCAGTTTATCCTATTTACAACCCTAGTTATAAAAAAAATTAAAAAGAATAGATGGAATTCCGAATTAGTTAGAAATTCCACTTTAACATTTGAGTCCTTTTTAATCTAAATAATTAATTTCTTCGTTGGGTCCATAATTTTATTACATACAAAATAATTTCTTCTTCCTTATTATCCTATATTTGAAGTTAAATTTAATTGAGTGATTTATTGATAGAAATATCTAAGTTGAGTATGTTTATCGACACAAAACAAAGTTCAATGTGACTTTACTTAATAAATTCTCAAAGTTGAGTAATCTTTTGAGCAACAAACAACTCTTTTAAAATAATAAAATTTGTAAGCTAAATTATTTAAATAAATTTACTAATATAAATATAAAATATAAAATATAAAATATAAAATCAAGAAAATAAATAAAATGATTAAAAGAATTTGAGGGATATTTTTGTCTTTACATAGATAATCCCAAATGGGAGGTATTAGCAATACATCATATAATACCATGTATGTTGTATAACCAATCCATGGATTAGTTATACATGGACCAAAATTCCTACCAAACAGAGTACTAAATAATACCATACATAATACATGAGCTATTTCTTCTAATACTCCCTACCAAACGACCCCGTAATGTGTTCAAATCCAGCTAAAAAAAGACTATGGAAGAACATTGGAAAAATCACCTTATCAATCCATCCATCATTAAATTCAATCATTTATAAAATTCCCTTTTAACGATGAATTTCTCAAACTAAATATTCACATGTTTCCTAATAAAAAAGCACAAGTAGAAATCACTATCCAATAATTGATTATTTTAAAATTCATTTTAAACAATAAGCAAAGCCCAGCCATTCCTTAGCCAATCATACCAAACAAGGGACTTCCAAATTGAAGTGGATTTCAGTGGGTGGAAAAAACCAAGGACAGCACATCCAATATATTGTCTGGCTCAGACAAGCAAGAGATATCAAATGTCAAAATCGAGTATACATTTGGATTTAATAAGTACTGCAAAAAAAGAAAGACGAGGCACAGAAACTGCTAGCATTCCTATAACTATATATCTACTTTTTATGGAAAGAATAATATGTCGAAGCAAAGAATGACAGGCCACCTATCCCTCCCTACATTTCAATGGTGATGAACAAAACTGAAGAAAAACAAAGGCTTGTGTCTACTTGGACCATGCGACTGAATCTATCTCAGATTGAGCAGCTCTGTACAACTCAAGTCTCTTTGCAAGAGAAAGACGACGTTGCATTATAGCTGGATCCTCATCCAACAAAGTACCCAGCTGTCTCCCCTACAAACAAACAAAAAATGGAAAGTGGAGCACAGATTATTATACATCAAAGTCATCAGCATTGTTACTCTCTTCTCACACAGCTATCCATCCCACCCCCCACCACACCCCTTTCCATTCCAAATTTAAAAAAAAAAAAAAGAGTTTTAAGGTTAGTGAGGTGCAAAATTCTCACCTCCTTCTTGCCCAGGTCTGTGAAGAAATGATCAAGCAAACTGCGTTTGGCCTCCCGAACTTGACAATAAACAACAGACTTAGGAATGGAATTCCTCAAACTTGCACAAACCATATTGACATAAGACAAGACATTTGATCCTGTTGAAAAGAGCCCACCATCAGACGACACAATCAAAATAATTTACAGCAACAACACGTGTAACACAACAGCAAAATTCAGAAGACTAATAGAAAGATCATTGAATTTCAAGGACAAAAGTTAATTCAAAACTCACCTATCCTTCGAAGATAGGAATCATTGTATCGGTCAAAAATTGAATGTGTTGGATTCCCTCCCTTCTCAATATCTTGAGGAAGTTTCCGGAAGAAATCTACAGTCAGGTAACTACACTCCATTTCAACAAGCTGTAGAATTGCTTTTTTGCTCTCATCCCTCATCCTTTCTAATGATTCAACAGCTGCACCATTGACCTCAACTCTAAGAGAAGGATATTGTTTTAGCTCCTGTCAATAACAAACGACCCAGTATACACATTCATTTATAGCCCCTTCAACTGTTTAACAAAAAATAATCATGGTAACGGGAGAATTCTTTGACTTCTTCGTGTTGCAATTACTGAGCACAATGTGTTACTGGGGATTATTTGTTTAACTCACCAGAATGAATTTTTAGAATCCTAACTGAGAATGGCTGAGATTTATAGCATGTGTTTATTAGGTCTTTCAAATATCTCAAACTCAGAAAAGTAATTCAAAATGGCAAGTGAACATACTGCAGTCTCACTAATTGACTTGTGAACCAGATCCTTCAGTATAGCATGAACCTGAAAGCATGCAGATGAAATAGTTAAGGAACTATTTTTGCTCAACTACATAAAAATGTACCCATTAGACCATTATGCTGAACAAAAAACACTAGTTTATTTCAGATTACTATAATTAAACAAGGTCAAGCACAAAATACTCTACACGAGTAATTCTCTTCTACCATTAAGCACTTGACAACATGCAGTTGCCAAAATATCTCAGTTTGAAACATATTAACGTAAGTGATACTTAAATCCTGTTTGATTATGACATAGTTCAACTTTTAGAATGATGCAACAAAAACGTAAATAAAACCTCCCAGAAGAAATAAGTTCCACCAGAGTAGGCATTCTATTAATGTTGTAATGTCACATGAAATTACATACCCATTCATGTTTAACTTACATCTTTCTTTAAGTATGTCTCAAAGACTAAGAAAAATCCAAATCAATTTAAAACTAAAGCAACCCAAAATGACATCGCGGAAATTAGGCTTTTTATTTGCGACATTAGTCCTAAATATTTATGAAATATCACACACTCAACATCGAGCAGTCATTGCCCCTCAAGAGTTCAAAGTCAGAGATCATATTCAACAGTCTTGTATCATACCCCACTAACAAAAACAGAAGTCTGGAATAAGAATCGCGAAAAGGCAGAGTGAAAGGAGACCTAGAAGGGGATCCTTAATATTCAAAAGAAAAAAAAGCTAATTGAAATCATTCATGCAGAGCTCTCTCATTAGTTTCAATTGTAGAAGCATGTCAGAGAATTTAATTCTGTACCGCATCGACAGCTACTTCAGCAGGACCCTTGATAGAAATCAAGGAAGATTCAATAAGACGACGATATCCTTGCTCAGGAGCAATCAGATGGGGTTGATATCCATCAGCTTCAGTTATAAGTTTCCTTACATTGTCCATTGAAAGCTGCTTATCGAATTGCAATCTTTTCAATGCAGCTGGGAGCTGATTATCAAAGACATTATATATTTTATCTCCACCTGGTCGACTGCAACGAAAATAAGATTACAACAAAGCAGCATAGCTAATTAGTCTAGATTTAAGGAACAGACGCAGCAAGGAATACTTACACTCCATCAAGATGTTCTTTAAAGATTCCATCAAAAGTACGACAAACTTCCATAACCATGTACAATTTTCCCTGCATTGATAAATGTTAACATACATAGCAAAGACAGGAAACACATTTTTTTGGAAGGTAACAAAGACATCACAATTCTGTAGCCACAGGAAAGCAAACATAC
>JAJOOR010086339.1:0-38019 GCA_036250505.1 Solanum acaule | reverse complement strand
CTCTCCTACTTTGTGCTTGGTCAAATTTCCAAGTGCTAATCACCCCTTCCTTTGCTCCCGTTGAAGATGGTAGAAAATTAATTAGCTTTTGACCTTTATCTACGGTGTCACGAGGAAATTTAAGACATATTCTCATATGATTATTCATTGCCGACGTACCATTAGTCGATGTAGAAGCTGCATAAGGTTTCTCACAATACTTGCATTTGGCTTTCTTAGCTCCACTTTCATCAGTGAACTTGTCAAAATGCTTCCAACAAGTAGCTCTAGGTTCCATGTTTTTTCTTTTATTTGAAGTATCAACATCAACTTCAACCTCATTGGGAGATGAGGTGTTAGGTATGCTGTCATTTGAACCTCCACTTTCACTGATCCTACTTCCAATTTGTGTCATCTGTAAAAAAGTGAAAAAAAAAGAATAACAACAATCAGAAAGACGCAGTACATTACAGTTCACAAATCACACAAATAATCACAAAGTTGCATACTTGCATTCAATGATTAAACTCACGCAGTTCAGTTGTGGTTCAGAACTCATAAGAACAATAATCACGCCGTACATTACAGACTTACAATTCACTAACCAGCTCACTGATCAGTCCCTAACTAACAGACACTACTGAAACACAGCTTATATTCTGAAGATTCCATAGTACAATTGGATATTTTAGCATAGACTGCATATGTAAAAATACAAGTAACTAATAAATAAGAGAACTCCACATAGCAGGAAAATGGAACATTAAAGAAAGCTCTAAAAGTGTTCAAGTCAAAGTGAAGTATTCAGGGATAAGAGTTCCTAAATCCTAATATATAGGATATTGACCTGGGAAAAGTATCCTTGGTAGCAGACCCGTGCAATGGTGTTAAATCAACCCCAAAGTAGTTTTGCTGCTGCCAAAAGGAAGCCTAGACCGCAAGGAATAAAAATAGTATTAAGATATTAAATCGCAATCGAAAAAAATAATGTAAACAATGGTCAGTAAATCATATCAGCGAAAAAGAAGAGATAAAGTGTATAATAGCAAAAGAAAGCCAAAGTCCAAACTATCACACATTTGTAGAAGTTACTGGTAAATGCTAATGGTAAATGGATACTGATTTTGGACAGTGAGATCTTTGTCAATAAGCTTTGCCTGAATAATTGATTCTTGTTAAAAAGAAAACATGAAGATCTAATAGACATCCACGGTGACTGTGACGCTTGAATACCAAAAGTTCTATTCGTCATACTGATTTTAGATGGCATTCAATTTGTTTCTCTTGTTCTCCTACTGTCTACCCAGCCACGGAAGTCCATAACATATTCCATTAGAAATTGAGGTCTTATTCATTTAAGAGCAAAAGATGAACAAAATATCAGTGTTTTTCATGGGCAAAATGCAAAAAGAATTGTTATAGTTACAAGTTACAAGTACACTGTACACCCTTCAACACTAACTACTCAAGTACTCATCTTGTATTTGAAATTGAATATAACATAATAAAGATTTCTAGATGAAGTTAAGACTTAAGTCACGATGAGCAGTGGCCAATAAGCAGTGAGCACTAACCTTTGACTATTGAGTCGCGACTCTCGAGCACTGAGCAGACAACAGTTGTGAGCTGCGAGCAATCAACGTCAGCGAGGAGGCAGGAGCAGCAGCAGGCTTGAGATGACGAGCTGAGAGATGAGAGATGAAAGATGAGAGATCAGAGTTAAGAGACGAGCTCGGAGCCGCGGTGTAACTGAGAGTCTGAGAAGAGAGTTGAAGCTTATGGACTACGGTGGTCTCAGATTAGGGATTTCTAATTCAGATTGGAATTTGGGCCTGGGCATGGGCTATTGGGCTGAGAGTTGTATTTTTATTAAAGGAATGGGCTGAGATTTAATGAAGGGGTAAAGACTAAAGAATATATATATCTAATTTCGGTTTTTTCGGTTAACCAATTTTTTAAGCTAAAAACCAAAAACCGAACCGAAAAACTGAAATATTGAAAATCAAAACCGAAACCGACCGAAATAACCGAAAAACCAAAACCGAAATTTAAAAAAAATCGGTTCGGTTGGTTTTTTCGGTTTTAACCATATTATGCCCAGCCCTAATTATTAACAATTATGTGTTTCAAGAGTTGGTAGGGAAAAGGAAATGGAAAACATTTGTTATTTCAAAAAAAAATTGGGCTGAACTCGTCAAGGCTGCCATAGCGCGATTGGGCCACTATAGTGGGAGTTTTTCTGCTATGGAAGTAGCCGTGATAGTGGTGTGTCAGTCTTTATAGTGGACAGGGTGAGGTAGAATCTGAACTCTGTTTCCTTATTTTTGCATTCCATTTCCAAACAATTAAAATCTCCAGTTTCAGTTCATATCAGTGTGAAATAACATAAATGCGTTCGAAACAATGTGGTGTTCGGAGAGGCCCGAGATTCCACCTTTGATGCATGTGTGTTGCTTAGTCTTAGTTGGTGGGTTTGCATTCCTTAGGTTGATGGTTTAATTAAAAACGTGTTGGTAGAATATGATTCATGGGTTTTGATTCATTCGGGTCTAACCAAGATGTTTTAGTATTTGAGGCAACTCTATGTGGCCTGGATTGAAGAGGAACACAGTGAAGTAAGTGTCCAAGTGTTAGAATTGTCCGCATGTGGAATATGAGACTAAATGCCTATATAGTTTTCTTCAAGGGATGCCCATTCTTTAATGAAAGCGGAAAATAATAGCCATGGACTTCGTGGTGGGTCTTCCTAAGGCTTTGGAGAAGTATGATTCAATTTGCACCATTGGGATCATTTCTTACCATTGTGCGAGTTCTCATACAAAAATACTTATCAGTTCAGTATAAATACGACATCCTTTGAGACGTTTTATGCGAGGGGATATAGCTTTATCAATGGGCCATTCGAAGTATGTGAGGTGAAGCCTCTATGCATTGACTTGGTAAAGGAAGCTTAGAACAAGGTGAGACGTAGCTAAACCAAGTTGTTGGTAGTTCAAAGTAGAAACAAGGAGTATGCAGATTGCAATGTATGGGATATGACATTCCAAGTTGGTGAACAAGTTTTATTGAAGGTGCCACCAATGAAAGGTATGATGAGTATCTGTAAGAAGGGTAAGCATAACCCTCGACATATTGGGCTATTTGAGATTCTTGACAATATAGGGCCAGTTTTGTATAGGTTAGCCTTGCCACCAAGTTATTCATATTCCATTTAGTGTTCCATGCATCCATGCTGAAAAGGTACCATGGGATGGGGAGTACATTATCAAGTGAGACTTAATAGTGCTATACAAGGATCTACAATTTGAAGAAGGGTGAGTTGCTATGCTTTATTATGATGTCCAAAAGTTGAGAATAGAGGAAATTAGATTGGTAAATGTTTGATAGGAGCATCATATTGTTGACCAGTAAGCTACTTGAGAAATCGAGAAGGACATACGGGACAAACATCCTCATTTGTTTGAGGATTCAGGTACTGCTTTCTTCTTACTTAGCCCAGTTGTTTCTTGCGTGATCGCTTGGGAACGAGAGATGAGTAAATTAGTATCTATTGCAACAACCCGTCTTGTCATTATGAGTAAGAAAAATAGTCGGTCCAGGTGCTATAGTGGGATAAGTTGTTGTAAATGTAGGAAAAACCCCTAAATTGCCCATATTCACCCAAAAACGTTTTGGATAAGAAAAAAGGGTGATCTAAGACAAATTTAACAGCTTTTCATGAGGAATTTTCATAAAGGTGAGCAATCTTATCCCCTACTTTTGTAGTTTAAGTTTTAGGCCTTAGAGAAGATAGTTGTGATCGGGGAGGGGGGAGGTGGTTGAATTCATCCTAAGGTAGGGAAAATGTGGATTTTTGAAGATTTTAGGGTGTAACACCTTGGGTTGTTCTTAAAAAGGTAATTCTTGATTTTATTTACCATAAGGCACTAATGTAACCATGATGTTAGTAATCCTAGGTGAATTAATAGTGGGAAAGACCAAGATTAGGTGGGAGAATCAAGAGGTTGGCCTAGAGTTTGGGATTATTATATAATTTGAAAATATTTAGGCCATTTGTGATTGATTTTGTATTGTATTATTATTTTACGCCAAAAATAAGCTAAAAACTTCACAAAAGAAGACAAAGTTCGCGATCAAATTTCTGCAGCATTTGCTTCGCCCCAAGTAGGATAGGTTTTCTTAACTAAATAGTAATTAGACCTATATTCTATTTCATAATATTCTTGTAGATAGACGGGAGATTACATGCATAGTCTTTCAGGCATGGATTCTGAATGGCTAAAGGTTGTAGTTATTGCTATTAAGGTGAGGAAAGATAATGACTAAGGGTTTAGGTTTTCTAGTTCTTGATTGTTAACCTTGTGTTTTCTTGTTGGAGTGGTTTGGTGATGATCATAGGTTAAGTATTATGAAATTTTTAGTTATAGCCATTTCTAAGACTTGTGGTAATTAAGGGGATCTGAATAAACGGGAAGAGTATTAATTATGAGACTATAGAGGCTTTTTTCCAAGGAACGAATTTGTACTCATAGTAGGTATAATATTGGGCTATTGATATATAGGTGTATATAAGTATTTGTGTGTTCATATTGACTAATACGTGTGAAATGCGTGTGTAATTCATGTTTAGGAAATAAATGTTGAATGTGAATTCACTTCATGTTGATAATCTCACAGAATAAACCTGTTTAATTTACTTGTGGCTTCCGGTGGGGTTGTTCACTCTGATTGTGATTGTGCATGTTATTTGTCATTGCTGGTTGACTCAGGTACCACGCCAGTATGAAATTGTCACGATCCAAAGTATACCTTAGACGTGACATGACATATAAGACCCCGAGAGGCCCTACACAAGCCACTTGACATACATCCAATACAATAAAATATACAATAATAGAGTTTAATTAGGACGTCTCATATCATAAAAGAGAGTTTTATAAAAAAATGTGGAATCATAACTATGTCTTGACAAGCCATCCTAAACAACATAAGAGTGGTTGGGCTATAACCCATACATGGCGTACAAAGTCCGAAAACTAAATACATAAAAAAAATGTAGCATAGGTAAAATAGCCCTCGGAATATGAGGACTTGCTAATCTTCACAGGAAAGCAAACTACTAGTCACGAGCGAGAGGAGAAAGAGCGTCAGGCCCTACATTATAAGAGAATGTAGGCACAAGTATGCATTAGTACACATAATGTACTAAGTATGAGGAAAATATGCATAAACGTAGATATGATATCATAATAGGCTTAAAACATGTAATGCATGACCAGTTTGAACATTTAAAACCTTAGGAAAAGCATGATCTTAAGAAAACATGAAACAAGGCCAATGCATTAGTACAAGGACATAACATAAATCTTTAAGGGAAATCATAGTTCTGTTGTGGGATATTAGCTTTAACCAACAATAGACCATGTGAGCTATAATATGTAATTCGATGCAACTCCCACGCTGAAAAGGAGATCCAATTACCAAGGTAGAACGATGATCATATCATCAAGGCTATGTGGATCCACTAGCTAGGTTATTTAAGACAATCCTACAGGGACATGTAGTTTGGGACTAGAGAGTGCTACTAGAGACTACCCTATTTGAGCATCCACCTCAAAGTCCTCGCTGTGCTAAGTTAAATCCCAATGGAATTATATAAAGTCAGTTATGAAAGCATAAGCTTAGGAAAGGAATAATCGCAATACCAAACCAAATAATAAAGTCATATAAGAGTAGTTCTTTCAAAACCATGATATCATAACTTTATTCATATAAAGACTTACCTTCTTAAGCATTAAAAATCATGATTTCTTTTCAAATTGTGAGAAAAACTTTCACAAATCATGAATACTTAACTTAAAAGCATCCTTAAATCATAACTTCATCCTTTCATTAAATATGCACAAAAATCTCATATCAATTCATGATCATTGTTCATAGTTCATAGGTAAAATTCAAAGCATAAAGCGTGGGTCCGTATGAAATCAATTATAAATCATGTAATTAGGTTAAATCATGCAAAATAAGATAGAACAAAATCAATTGAATCATACTAAAAAGGATCCATGAAGATTTACATAAAACCCTAATTGAAGTGGAGATTGAAGTTCTTTTGGGACCCAATGGATGAAACGAATCCATTGGTGAATTCCCACAACCTTGATAATCAAAGCCCAAAAAGCAATGGATATTGAGGCCTTGAATCCTTTGAAACTCTAGTTCTTCACCTTGAAGGTTAAGAGAGAATTATGAAATTTTAAGTGAATGGAAGAATTTAGGCTTAGTTATAAGAGTAAAAAAGGTTATACGGAAGTTATAGGTGCAAAAAAAATAGTTTAGGTTTCGGTGGGTAGGAAAGGACCAAAATACCCTCAATTTAAAAACTACCGAAGTTACCTATGGTTTCGACCTGTGGTCCGTAGACCTTTCTACACCCCATACTAGTCAATCATTGAATCACTTAGTGGGGCCTAAACTCTTGGGAAATTCCTACGAGTCAGTCCTACGAACTATGTCTACAGTCCGTAGACCTTATCTGTAGTCCTCAGCTTTGAGTCCAAAGTTTTACCAAGTCTGAATCAACTCTACGGGCACTTAGTATGAACTGTAATTCATCCTATGACCTATCCTGCTCAATCGTAGACCCAACTTTGAAAACTCAAATTTTCCTAAATCTCAACTTAGTTCCTACGAATGTTATCTATGACTCATAGATGATCATATGAACTGTAGATGGGTCTCATGGGTTTGAAGAAATAGCCAAACAAATGAAAGTTTTCCTTTCCAATTTGACTTTCCAACTTCGGTGTTATAGGAATATTAATGGTTGGCTTGAGTACCATATCGATACATAATACTAATGGTTGGCTCAAATGCCACGGCTAGTATGTACTAACAATGCTTTGCTCGGACACTATGCCAGTACACTAACAGTTTGTGTGTGGGTCCTATGAAAGAACTGAGTTTATTTATTATGTTATATTTGTGACATGTTAGTCCATGAGTGGCCGGGTTTGTGTTTAAATTTTGGGATGGTTCTTGTGTAGACCATATTTACATGTTAAATACTTTAGATGATTTTTAGGGATCCTTGAGTGTTCCTGGTTACTTGAAAGGTGAGATGGACTCATATATGAATTTGTGTGTGATCATGTGGGACATGATCCATGTGAAGGTTAAGTTTGGGGTTGAGTGTTTTCCTATATAAGTATTAGAGTAGGTGCCCGCACAGTTTGGTGGGTTGGGTTGTTACACTAATAAAAATAAATTCTAGAAACTAGAACAATAGTAATCTCTGACTAAGTTACTGTTTCAATTTTGGAGAGAATTAGTTGTTAAGAACTCATTGACCCTCTCCATTATTCTCCCCTGATAGAATGAATCTCAAAGAGACTAATGCCACAAACAATGGGACGAAAGTAAAGATGTATGATAAATGAGTAAATATTAGTTAAATAACCCTAAAACAACAAATAAAATCACATAGTTGCATGTTAAATCAATATAATATCAATCACTTAAATACTTAAGTAGTAGTCAATTACTATTGTTCACCTTAATCTCTTACCTAGTGGCATATTTAACAGTTTATATGAACTAACTTTAAGTTGGTCATTAATTGATTAACTATTTTCCAGCTCTCTATGATGCAACCTATGCGAGAAATGAACATTGATATAGAGTTATATGATTTTTATTTGACTAAGTCTTAAATGAGGCAAACTCATTTTAAACATGTTCATGGTTCTCTTTGCTAGAAGTGGAATATCTTAAAAATTCTCTATCATGTATATACCTGTAAAATGAACAAATAAGTTGGAAAAAAAATTAGTCAATGTGTTCCCTTCCCTAATTGTTACTACTTCAGTAATAATTCTCTTTCTTTCACCCCTAAAATAATTCTCACTATTTTTGACACAAATAGCAGTAGCACTAGGACCAAGGTAACCCTTGGATGCATTATCTGTGTTGCATATAAATCATCCAATAGAAGAGGGATTCCTCTCACAATCATATGTCATTAACTTGAATTTCATTCTTCGAAAAATAGTAACATATGAGGCCATTTCATAGATAAATTTTACAATAAAGGAAAGTTTAAGAAGATAAAGTTATGATTGGAATCACTTATCTCATGAATTACCTACTCATAAGGGAACTATCCACCATGAAGATTCGTGTTTCTTATCTTCCATATAAACCATAATATCATAACAGGTACTATAACCATAATAGTCCTAACATTTAGGCAGATTCTTTGTTGTTCTAAAAGAATCTGGCAAAAATCTTGTGTAACATTTTTATTACACATTTGGGAGGGACAATTACTTAATAATATGGAAAGGAATACTTTATAGTACACTACAAATTAATCTATCCTTACCACTGTGAGATATCATTTTTCCTTTCAAAGTTTGATGCTAATCTTTCATCATTAAAATGATATCATTATAATCAATCTTCCTATTCTTTGCATGAGAGATAGAACTTCTAAATAAGTAATAGAAAACTGATATGTGGAAAAATTTGTGCATATGTCAAACTATCCTCATAATTGTGTACTAGTGTTCTGATGCATATACCAAGCACAAATATCTTCCATAAAAAATATTGATTCTAACTACTAGCCTCAATTTTGACATTCTTGAACTGTCAAAAGGGACCTCGATTTAAAAACTACCGAAGTTACCTAGCGAAGAAGCCGATGTTAACGTTCCGATTTTAGATCTTGTTCCTACAGAGGAAATTGATATAGACATTATCAAAGATGCCAATGTTAACGTTCCGATTTTAGATCTTGTTCCTACAGAGAAAACTGAGAAAGAGATGATCGAAGATGACAATGGAGTTTCAGGAGGATGTTGGATGCAACTCACAGTCCATGTATATATATATTCATGTCTATCAGAACAGACAGAGATCGAGATCATGTAAATATATATACCTATGAATAACTCAGTGTCTAGGAGAATGAATCACAACGGGAATGTAGATCTCAGAATTTTGAACATCTTCAAGTGAAATGTAGGCGGCAAAACCATGATTGATGCACTTAGAAAAGGGAGTTAAATTCATAACTCGTAAGGGTTTAGAGGAAGCCAAAAGATAAGGCTGCAGAGAATTAATAAAGCCATGAGTCAAGCTTGTAGTAGCATTTGATCTTGTAGCAACAACAATTTATTTCTCAATTATGACACGTAATCGTGCACTAAACCCATCTAGGATCTCTTTTCTCCCCACATTCACTGTAGTATCAATTAATCATTTTATAGTTGCTGCCTTTTGCTCAGCTGAATTTTCTATGAAGATGTATGAGAGTCCAACCTTAGACCATCTGTCACACAAACTTCATATATACAAGTTTAATTATCATCATCAGGATTATAGATACATATAAATAATTAAGCCAATAATCCATGAAGAAAAAAACATGAGTTTTTGTTGTGTTTGGTACGAAGGAAAATGTTTTCTAGAAAAACTCTATGAGTGTAGAGGGTGGAAGGTAAGTTGTGGGGTGATGGAGATGGAAGCTATTGGGGTGCTAGAGGGTGAAGGTAAGGTGTAGGGTGGTGGGATCGATGGCCGGATGTGTTGGAGGGTAGGAAAAAGATAATAAACGTTAGTTATGAAGATTTGTTTTATTAGAATAGAATTCATTTATTTCAATCTTAAAAAAAAAAGAGTTTATCAAAAGTTTTGAGTAACAAAAAAATTGAAAAATATTTTCATTCGTATCAACCGCACCCTTGAAACCATGTTTAAGTTTGATAAAATAGTTCCCTCCAACCATTTTGGATCCATTTTTTTTCCCATCAAATCATAATGAAACAAAATTCTTGACTCATATTTCCTCCGAACATAGCCCACACCCTAATATTTCTCTCTATTCATCTTCTCCTCTCCCAAAAAAAGCATGTCTTCACTATTACGTTTCGAAATCTCAAGTCATGATTACACCTACAACATTCCACCAGTGGGTAAGTCAACCATATCCCAGAATGTATAAACCTTGAATTCTTATCCCGAAGGAATTTCTAACTTTCTATTCTCCCAAATCGATTGAGAACCAAATTTTTCTTAGATTTTGAAATCTATATAAATCCATCAAGTCTCCACTGTTTTAAATGGGGGAAGGGACACCCAAAATGCTAGAATTTCCTTTACTTGACTAGGTTTTAGACACTTTGTCCTTAGCCTAATAGTTGTGAAAATTATTAACTTCTAACCATTTTTCTTTTCTTTGTTATTTTTGAGTTGAAGCTTAGAGGTGGAATTGTTTATGGTTTTCTGAATAATCTATGTGTTCAAAGTAATTTTTTTTATTTAAGCAGACGAGCTTATACCAAGTTTTTGTCTCCTAATATCATGTAATAATTTGTTATTCTACTTTGTCTTTTCATCTTAAACATTGTTTTGAGACGTGAAATATGTTAAGATTTATGGTTAGTTTTAGTGTTTAACAGGGGAGAATAAGAACTGCTTGAAGAAGAGAAGGGAAAAGTGATTTATATTGATAAATGAAATTGAATAAATACATCGCAGCTTAACTAAGATGATGTAAAGTAATGCTACAAAATATGCTAAAATTAAGTTATTGTTTGCTGAAATTGAAGAACTAATACTTAAAGTAACTAATAGAGTTTTAAACAAACTAGGAAACACAAAATAGCTAAAATAAAGTTAATGTTTGCTGCAATTGAGGAACTAACACTTAACAATAACTAACAGAGTTTTAAATAAACTAGGAAACACAAAATAGCTAAAATATAGCAATTTATTATGGTGTGCACTTCCTAAATATTCTTATTCCCTACGTCATCTTCTAGCTTGAATTTAGGTCATGTAATTCTAGAAGACAAATGTAACACTCCTCATGGCTCAAGAACTGCATAGTCCAAGTGTAACACCTCGAACTTCCATCAATTTGAGTTTTGGGTCAAATTCAAACAATCATATCTTTTAGAACATAAAGAGTTAGGTGAACCATGACCTATAAAACTGAAGGCCTTTGAGTCCTCTTTCCAATGCCACCAAGTTTACTAAATTTCGAGCTCTGAATAAAAAGTTCTGACTGCTTGAGTGAAGCCTCTCTAGTTAAGACATTTCATCCGTTTGAGAAAGGGGTATTTTGGTCATTTCCTTACCCCACTAGGCTTGACCACGTTTCCTCACCCAATTTAGGGGTCTAATCAGACTCTAAGTTATTTTTTCACATTCCTAAACACTTAGAATCTTAGGGCGAAGTTTCAAGAAGAGGAAAAAATGGGTTTTAACTGTTCATTCAACGGTTGAGAAATTTTGCCAAGAACAATCGTTCTTTCCAGGGTATGTGATGTTTCTCATAGTTTTTGTCACGCCCTGAGCCTACACCCTGGACGTAGCCAGCCTTGAGAACCATCGCTGGTCCCTAAGCGAGCCCTAACGAACCCTTGGCTTGGCTCACTACTCAGTGGAAGACTTACTCAACAAAACAAGAACTTCAATTGCAAAGATTTAACTCATAAGGTATCAACAACAGCTTAACCCAAAGTATATCTTGAAATACTCAAAACAAATCAAAGTCTCAAAACATCACAAAGGAAATAGTGAAAGACTCCTCAACTACTACTATCTATGAAGCCTCTAAATACTGCAATAGATGTCGGGACAAGACCTACAACATCTTAACCAAACTAAAATATAAATGTGGAACCTACCAGAAAGCAAGGAGGTTCACCAAAGCTAAGTGGAATACAAAGGTATCAACGAAGCACCTGTTGATGACCCTGAACACCTGTATCTGCATCATAAAAAGATGCAGGTCGAATGACGTTAGTGCATTGAATGTACGAGCATGTAAGGGGAAAACTGAAAGTAATAGTTAACTGAACTGATTACGTGGGAAGACAATACTCACCTCAAACTCAACTCCAATATGAAATCCATAGTAGGAAATGCAATATTTAAAGCTTTTAAAATAGTAGATATCAACTCAAATGTATAAAAATACAATAACATACTCTTTACTCTTATTTGGGAGATGCTCTAAGCAACAACCATCGCTATGAGCTATGTTATGATACAAAGTCTTGCCCACACTACTAAAATTGTCCTATACTTTGCTGGGGTATAGAATACCTCAACTCAGTGGATCCATCCACTAAGCTATTCTTAAAAGCAATAAGGAATCATCTAAAGAGTATGATCCTTTACCCATGTTGGCATACGTGGTTTATGAGGATTTTGAGTTGTCTAAACTCATCCCTATATCGGTGCTCAATACTACTCCCAATAATATATAACTCATGCTCAAATGTTTAAAACATAACTCTTTCTCAATTTGAGGTAATTATTCAAAAGACTATCTTAAAAGAGGTAATACTCTTAAACTTCTCTGAACTCGTAGCTCATTTAGAAATCAATGTTTCTCTCTTTTAAATGTAAAAGTATTACATTTTGGGAATACTTAGTTCCCTTGTACTCATTTTGAAACATGAAAGAAAACTCTTCTCATTCTCATACTCATTTACTCAAGATTTAATTCAAAACTATAATAAATTTAAAGAATTCTCAAAGTGACTCAGATGGACCTCTGGACTTTCCTCTTAACTTTACTTTAATTCGAAATGTGAATTAAGACATGTGATTATGACATCCAAGATCTCTCAAGAATTACAAAAGACTTTAAGAGTTTATATTAAGAAGAGAACATACACATGATTTGAATAAACACATACGGAAAGAAGGATGGAAGAGTAAGGACCTGGCGCACTGTGTGGCACAGGGCGCCATCCCCCAAATTACCGAACAGTGTTTGGGGTGCACTGCTGGTGCAACACATAAGAACCCAAACTACTATCCAGTAGTTTGGGCCCTATGGCTGGTGCGACGCTCCACCCCTCTGCCCAGAAACCCGACGAATTTTCTTGTCAAATTTTAGGTCCTAACTCATCTAGAATCGAATGATTTCCTCCAAACTATCTTTGATTCATAAACCCAATACAAATTCAATGAAATCCCACACAAAATCAATCAAGAACCATCATTCATTCGCAAAATCCTCACCTCAAAACTCAAAATCTCCATTGTTAAAGAATGGGGCTAAAACTAAAGAACTTCTCAAGAATCTCAATATAAACAATCTCATGGACAAATTGATGAATGAAATTACATGATTGGCGTGTGGGCAAAAAAACTCTACACTATGAGAAGCCTACATACCTCGAAAGAACTCTTTTTCTTGGCGAAATTCCTCAACCTTTGATTGAACGCTTGAAAACCCTCTTTTCATCTTCTTGAAACTTAGCCCTAAAATTCTAAGCATTTTGTAATGTGAATAATAACTTAGCATCTGATTAGACGCTTAACTGGATAGGCTTCACTCAAATAATCATAACTTTTTACTCGCACCTTCCAATTTAGCAAACTGGTGACGTTGGAAAGAGGATTCAAAGACTTTCGTTTGAAGACTCACATTTCCATCAGTTTTTGTTTTGGACCAACTTCAAATGACTATATTTTTTAGCACATAAAGAGTTAGGTGGACCATCACATATCAAATGGAAGGTCTGTGAGTCTTCTTTCCAACACCACCAAGTTTGATAAATTTCGAGCTCCGAGTTAAATGTTATGGATGTTTAAGTGAAGTCTCTCTAGTTAAGGCATTTCATCCATTTGAGAAAGGGGAATTTTGGTATTTTCCTTACCCCACTAGGATTGAACACGCCTTACTCACATAATTTAGGGGTCTAATCAGATGCTAAGTTATTTTTCACAATCCTAAATACTTGAAATTTTAGGGTGAAGTTTCAAGAAGAGGAAAAGAGGGTTTTCAAGCGTTCATTCAAGGGTTGAGGAATTTCACCAATAACAATAATTTTTTTCTAGTATGTGAGGTTTTCCATAGTAATGGACTTTTTTGACCTCATGCCAAACATGTAATTATTCCATTAATTCGTCCATGACATCGTTTATGTAAAGATTCTTGAGTAGTTCTTGAGTTTTAACCTCATTCTTTAACATTGGAGGTTTTGAGTTCTTGAGGTGAGGGTCTTGTGCATAAGTGGTGTTTCTTGATAGAATTTTGGTAGTATTTCAATGAATTTGTGTTGGGTTTATGAATCAAAGTGAATTTAGAAGAAAACAATTGATTCTAGATGAGTGAGGACCCAAAAATTGAACAAGAAAATTCGTCAACAATCTAGTTTTGGGGTGGGTAGAGCCCCCCTAAAGCGCGAGGAACTTGGCGCTTTAGCTTTGGGGTTGGCACCCTGTGCCTACAGTGTGCCCCAAAGTAGCCTCAGGACTATTGAGGCTGGCGCGACATGCCACTACTAGGCCAGGGTTGCCTGACCCTTTTTTTCTCCATTCTTCGTCCCGTATGTGTTCTTTCAAATCATGGCTTCGCTCTCTTCTTGATATTAACTCTTAATGTCTTTATTAATCCTTGAGAGATACTGCATATCCTGATCACATCTCTTAATTTAATTTACAGTTCAAAATTTAAGTAAAGTTAAGAGGAAAGTTTAAGAGGTTATTTTGAGTCAAATTTGAGAACTCTTTTGCAATTAACTATAGTTTTGAACTAAATATTTAGTAAATGAGTATAAGAATGAGAGGAGTTATATTTAATATTTCAAAATGAGTATAAGGGAACTAAGTATTCCCAAGTGTAACACTTTTACCTTTAAAAGAGAGAAACATCAATTTCTAAATGAGTTTAGAGAAGTTTCGGAGTATTACCTCTTTTAATAGGATCTTTTGAGTACTACCTCCAATTGAGAAAGAGTTATGTTTTATACATTTGAGCACGAGTTATATATTATTGGGAGTAGTACTGAGCACTGATATGGGGATGAGTTCAGACAACTCACATTCCTCATAAACCATTTCACTAACATGGGTAAGGGACCGTTCTTTTTAGACAACTCCTTATTACTTTTAAGCATAGCTTAGTGGATCCACTTAGTTGAGGTGTTCTATAATGCGGCAAGGTATAGGACAGTTCTGGCAGCGTGGGTGAGATGTTGTATCATCACATAGCTCATAGTGATGGTTGTCGGTTAGAGAATCTCCCAAATAAGAGTAAAGAATATGTTGTTGTATTTTTATACATTTGAGTTTATATCTTCTCTTTTAAAAGCATTAAATATTGCATTTATTATTATATCTTTCATATTGTAGTTGAGTTTAAGGTGAGTATTGTCTTGCCATGTTATTAGTTCAGTTATATATGTTTCAGTTTTCCCCTTATTTGCTCGTGCATTCAATTTACTAATGTCATTCGACCTGCATCATTTTATGATGAAGATACAGGTGTTAAGGGTCATCAATAGGCACTCCGTTTATGCCATTTGAATTCCAGTTTGTTTTGGTAAGCCTCTTTACTTTCAGGAGGACTTCACGTTAACATTATTGTTTTGTTGAGTTGTCGAGGATCCTGTCTCGATAGCTTTCGTAGTATTTAGAGGCTTCCTATATAGTTAGAAGTTGAGGAGTCTCTCCCTATTTCCCTTGTTGATGATTTGAGACTTTGAGTCACTTATTTATGTTTAATTATGTATTTCAAACATTTACTCAGTTGGGTTATTGTTGAGATCCTTTGAGTTAATTGTTGGTAGTTGGAGTCCCAATTTTTCTTGAGTAAGTCTTCCACTAAGTAGTCAGCCAGACCAAGGGTTCGCTTGTGGACCAACGATAGTTCTCAAGTGCTGGCCATGTCCAGGGTGTAGGCTCGGGGTGTGAAATCAAGATTCATTCTAAGGAATTCAATCTTATTAACTTGAAATGGCTTAGTGAACATTAGTATTTTAATCTTCCGACTTGCAATAAACCAACTTCACCTCTCTGTCTGCTTGCACTTCCTTGAGATTGTACAATTTGATATTCAAATGTTTTTTTTTTCCATGAAAAACTAGATTATGTGAAATTTCCATGGCTGTCTAATTATCCAGAAACACTTTAATGCTTTCTTATTGCTCCAGATCAAGAGCTAACATAATCTTCCTTAGTCAAAGAGTTTGATTAACAACTGATATTACAACTTTAAATTCAACTTATGTAGTTGTCTGTGCCATGATACCTTGCTTCTTTTTTAGCACCATGAAAATCATCCCGAACCAAGGCTAAAATAATTACCCGAAGTGCTTTTCATGTCATCATTTGACCCAACCCAATGACTATCATAATACCCTTGCAAGTTGAAGTTCTGACTTTTCCTGAACCTAACACCATTGTCCAAAGTTCCCTTGACTATGCTATGATACCTTGCTTCTTTTAGAACCATGAAAAACATCCCAAACCAAGAATAAAACAATCACCTGAAGTGCTTATGATGTCATGATCTAACCCAGCCCAATCACTACCCTTGCAAGTTGAAGTTCTAACTTTTCCCGAACTTAACCCCATATTCCAAAGTTCCCTTGACATGCCTTATCACTCTTTTGGCTTCTTTCATGTGCATTTCACTTGCACAATTCAAAAATCTAGATAAGACACTTAGTCCTTGCAGAATATCGGGTCTCGTGGTAGTGAGATACATGAGACATCCAACCATACTTCTATAACTTGCCTCGTCAACCTTGTCACTACCATCATCTTTTATCAGCTTTTCTTTCTGATTCATTAGAGTGTTCATAGGTTTGAAATCTTCCATTTTGAACTTCTTCATTGTCTCCCTTGCATATTTCTTTTTACAAATGAACACTTTATTGTGGGTTTGACAAATCTCCATACCAAGAAAGTAAGACATTTCTCCCTAGTTTGTCATTTCAAATGCTTTCTTCATCTCTACCTTGAATTCATTTTCCATTTCAAGGTTGTTGCCTATTACAAGAAGATCATCAACATAAAGTGATATAACTGTAATATTAGAATCTCTTTTTTCAATTAATAGAGTTGATTCGCTTAGGCTTTTCTTAAAACCTAAGCCTTGCAAGTGATCATCAATTCGACTGTACCAAGCCCTCGGAGCTTGTTTTAAACCACAAAGAGCTTTCTTGAATAGATAAACTTTGTTGTCATGTCCCTTTATAGAAAAACCTTAAGGTTGCTCCACATAAATTTGCTCATGTAGAAAACCATTTTTAAAAAAATGGACTTGACATCTGATTGTAAGATTTTCCAACCTTTTTGAGCAGCAATAGCTAGTAACAACCTTATAGTATCAAGCATAGAAAATGGAGAAAAGGTTTCTAAATAATCAACTCCAAAAATTTGTGAGTAACTTTTCACAACAAGTCTTTCTTTGAGCTTGTTAACAGATCCATCAACATTCAATTTCGTGCGATAAACTCACTTCACACCAATGATCTTCCTATGTTATGGTTTTTCCACAAGCTGCTAGGTCTCACTCTTCTCAATAATTGCAAGCTCCTCTTCTATTGAAGCTTTCCACTTGGGATCGGAAATAACTTCTTAAAATCTAGAAGGCTCCAAAATGGCCACATTGCATCTCTGGTATATGTCAGAGTTCGACCTTGTTCCTCTCACATATTGATCATCAATGTTCGCATATGAATCTATTAGATTTCTTGTGATCTGCTTCTGGTTAACTTCTTCCCAGTCCCATTACTTATTCTCCATAATAAATACATCTCTGATTACCATAATATTTTCTGTATGAGGTTGAAAAATTCTGTAAGCTTTGGAGATCGTACTATAACCAATAAAGATTCCAAGTTCAACTTTCTTATCTAACTTGTCCCTCTTAACCCGTGGAATATGTGAGAAGCACAAACAAGCAAAGATTATTAAGTTTTGTAAGGATGGATTATACCCATGCCATGCCTCAAAAGGTGTCTATTCCTTCACAACTTTTGTAGGCAACCAATTTAGCAAAAAATACAACAGTGTTAGTTGCTTCTATCTATAACTTTTTTGGTAGGCCCATCTCACATAACAAGCATCTCGACATCTCCATTATCGATCTATACTTCCTTTCACTTACACCATTTTATTGCGGAATATATCGAACAATGAGTTGATGCTCAATTCCTGCATTTTCACAAAACTTTTTAAATCAATCAGATGTGTATTCGGTACCATTATCTGATCAAAGCATTTGAATCTTGCAACCACTTTGATTTTGTACCAAAGGTTGAATTTCCAGAACACTTCAGGTACTTCAGATTTGAACATGAGAATATAAATCCAACACATTTGTGTCATTACATTAATGAATGCTATAAAATATTTACTTCTGTTAAGAGAAGAAGTCCTATGTGGTCCATACAAATCAGTATGGGCTAATTGAAGTTTCACTGATGCTCTCTGAGTTGCCTTGGCAAAAGGCATCCTACTTTGCTTTCCCAATTGACATGTGTTGCAAGTTGCATATTCATCTCCATAAGTGGTAGTCCTCGAAACCATCTCTTTCTTCAACATGTGCAAGAGTGCCCTGTGATGAAAATGTCTGAGTCTCTTGTGTCACATATTTGTTGTCATCTCTTGTCTCGATAGGCAGCCAACTTTTCCTCCATTGGATCAAAGGGAAAACTATTTCCTCTCCTTTTAACTTGACAGATTTGTTGGCCCTTTGGATCAAAGATCACACATTTCTTATCCTCAAATGTAAGATTAAAACCATTTTCCAAGAGTTACCCTATGTTGAACAAATTTTGATCAATTTTAGGAAAAAAAAGTACATATGAGATTAACTTTGTACTTGAGTAGCTTTCAATAGCTATTGTGCCTTTCCCTTTGGCTAGAAGATGATCCCTATTAACAATTATGACTTTAGAGATTGCAGATATTTCTAACTCTTTAAAAATCTCCTCATCATGAGTCATATGATTTGTACAACCGCTATCACTTAACCAGCTTTCGCTTGAACTTCTACTTGCAAAAGAAATAGCCACAAACAATTGATCTTCTTGTTGTTCGTCTGCAATTTGAGCTCCATTTTATTGTTATGGTCTTTTTTATTTGCAAATAATCTCAGAATGACCAAGTTTATGACACTTTATGCATCTCATAGCATGTTTTTTCCAACATTTGAAGTGTGGATGATTTCTCTTCCCACAATGCTGACATGGTGGATATTTTCCACTTTTGTTGTCGTTGCTAGAATTGTTATCAATTGCAGAAACTTTTGTTTATGTAGCATAGCTATTCTTAACTTCTGCTTCCTACCTTTGCCTCCGACATTGAATTGATGCCTTGCTTGCAAAGCTCCTTCAACAGTTGCCTCGTTCCTTAACATTCTTCTTTGTTCATGTGCTTGCAAGAAGTTTAAAAGTTCTGCCAAAGTAATGTTTGACAAATCTTTTGTATTTTCCAGTGAAGCAATTGTTGCTACAAACTTTTCAGGTAAAGTAACAAGGATTTTCTGCACAATCCTTGTATCAGAGTTCGACACCAAGTAACTTTACCTTATTAGCCAAACTAATAAGTTTATCTGAGTACTCTTTAATTGTATCAGATTCCTTCATTTTTTACATTTCAAATTCCCTCACCAGGCTTAAGGCCTTCATGCCCTGAATCCTTTCATCTCCATAATGTTATTTTTTTAGAAAGTCCCGTATTTCCCTTGCTGATTTAAGAGTCATGATTCTGGAAAAATAGTTGGAGATACTAGAACATAGAGACATGTCTTCACCTTCAACATCTTGGTCTTCTTCTTTTTATGAGTTTTAATCTGAGCCATTGTAGGATTGCATGGTAAAAGAGAAACTTCATAATCCTCCTCTACTGCCTCCCAGAGATAACATACATCCATGTAGGCTTCCATCCTAACAAACCAAATTTGTTAGTTTTCTTTATCAAAAACTGGCAGAGCGAAGCTAGTTTTATCGAATGGTTTAATTAGGTTTGGGTGTTACTCAATATAACTCACAAATTCTTACACGTCCCTTATGAACTAAAGGGTTCTGATACCAATGTTAGTGTTTAATAGAGGAGAATAAGAACTGATTGAAGAAGAAAAAAGAAAAGTGATTTCTATTGTTATATGAGACTGAATAAATACATCGCATCTTAACTAAGATGATGTAAAGTAATGCTAAAAAATCTGCTAAAACTAAGTTATTTTTTGTTGAAATTGAGGAACTAATACTGAACAGTAACTAACAGAGTTTTAAACAAACTAGGAAACAAAAAATGGCTAAAATATAGCAATTTATTGTGGTGTTCACTTCCTCAACATTCTTCTGCCCTCCGTCATCTTTTAGCTTGAATTTAAGTCATGTAGTTGTAGAAGCAATTGCAACAATTAGTTTTAGTTTGATTTCTCTATTTTCTTGCTTCAAAAATCAAAAAGAAACTTTTTATCCTCACTCTCTCGTTTTATTTATTCCCTTATGTTTTTATTTATGTTTCATATAAATCACATGTTTTATGTGAAAAATCTTTGTGTTCAAAGCTTAGTCTTTACCTTCGTATGTATTACTTTTATTGAAGCATGACTCATGCGCTTATCTTTAGTATCCCTGCCTCGTTTGAATTAGCTAATTTTGTCTCACTACGAGTAGAAAAAATGATTCATAATGTAAAAGAGAAGGAGAAATTATCCATGTTATTGTCGAAGCTTGACTCGTGTCTATAGATTTTGGTGTTGTAGACTTAATTATTTATGCAGTCTATTTTGATTTTTGAAAGTTTGAATTTGAGACTAGATTTACACTTCTTAATTACTTATGTTTTGTATTTTCTTCTTTAAATAAATAATAATTTGGATAAGAGATTGTCATACCTATTGGTGGAATCGAAATATGTGTCACATTCTGACCTCTATTTTTGCTAGAGGGAGACAAAGTCGGGGAACATGTTTTTGCTATTAGACAATTGACATTTTTTTCAGCTTATTATTTTTACTATTTTTTACTTATTTCAGTTTAGTGCTTCCTATTTTCTAGCTAGACTTAGTCAACTTTAGTTGCTTAACTTTTTGAAGTTAGTGGCCCCTTTTAGGAATGTAGTGGCAGATGTTCTTATTCAGTTTTAACATCCACTTTGTAAGTGGTTTCTAGATAGGAAATGGTTAGGTTTTTCCTTGGATAAATTCAGATCTTCTGCAAATTAATACATTGTTGGAATTTCATAAGTTCACTCTATTTTTATTCTTCAAGTCAGTTTCTTGAGTGTTTGTGTTTTAACAGTTGCATTAGAGCCTCAAGTTGATCTTACATGACCAAAAATTTTAACCAACAACACAAAATGACATCCAACAACCTTCCTTTAAATCCACCAGTCACTTTCAATGGTGAAAATTACCAAATCTGGTCTGTGAAGATGCAAGGTTTTCTGGAAGCCTATGAACTTTGGGAAACTGTGACAGAAGATAAACCACTTGCTGCTATACCAACAAATCCTACATTGGCTTAGATAAAATCTAACAACGAAGAGAAGGTCAATAAATCTAAAGACAAGTCACTTATGTAGAATACTGTGGCAGATTCTGTGTTTTACAGAATCATGATGTACACCCCAGATTTGAGAAAGGAAAAAATTCTAGATTTTCGAAAGTTGTAGGTGCCACCGATGGAAGCTACCTACGGACTGTCAGTTGATTGACGGCCCATCAGTCAGTTCCATCGATGGGCCAGCTAACTTTCGATTTCACACTTCAGATTTCAGCCTTCAGTCGCAACGTCGGTCAACTAGTACAGACCATCAGTCGACTACGACTCGTCAGTCAGCTCCGTCGATGGGCCTGTCAACTTTCACTTTAAGACCCCAAATTCCAGCCTTCAGTCACGAATGACGGTCAACCAGTACAATCCATTAGTCGACTCACGGTCCGTCAGTCCCGTCCGTTGGTCAGTCCGAAAATAGTTAAGTTGGAGGTCTTTTGGTCTTTTCCTATTTCGTTGGACCCCTAAACCTCATCGTTTTTACCCTAAATTACATGGTTTTGGTCAGTTTTAGCCTATAAACATAACTAGAACTTACCTAAGTAACTTCATTAATCAAACTTAGAGAAATTAGAACTTGAGAGAAACAAAGAGCTCAAGAACCCTAGTTCAAGAACGCAGCAAGAATCCATCAATTCCATGCCCAAAATCGAAAGATTTCTCCATGGAATTCATCACCAGGTATGTGGGATTTCACTAGTGGATTCCTTTCATCCATTATGTCCCTAGAATTTAGTCAGTTTCTTGATTTCCTTATTATGAACAAACTGAAGTTTTCTAGAATTTCAGTAGAATATCATGAATTACATACGTATATGTTCCAAATCAGATTATTATGCTATTACTCAGTTTATTGCATGCATTTTATAACCCTAGCTAAGTATTTCTTTAGTTTTTAAATTACATATTCTAGGTTAGATATTTTAGCTATTCAGTTATACATGCCTCAGCTATTAATGCATCATTATCAGATAAATTATTGCATTCTCAGTTTACATGTTCAGTTTTGAGTTATCCAGTATTACAGAAACTCAGTCATAATGTGTCAAATACTTAATCTATTGGGAGTAGCATAATACCAAGTTGGACTAGGGTCAGTCACCCATATAATCCCAGAACTATGAGCTACGTAGGTGTAAGTTCCCTCTGTGGGCAGCATTTAGTGATCACACTAGTCATGCCTCTATACATATGGCAAGGTATATTGGGTCCTCTTAATGAGGCGTATACATCGGACTCCACGTTAAGCTCATGTGGTTTTATTATCGGTTATTAGTAGCTCCCACGGTTCAGTCATATTCTATTGAATGGAACACATTCAGTATTATGTCTCAGTATGTTATAAATTTGGTCATTGCATCCAGTTAGCTCAGCATTCAATATCTATATAATGTTCAGATCATACACTTTCTTAATTTCTTGTTCAGTTATATGTTTTATTCATCTTTACTCTATCTTGCATGCTCAGTACCATTCAAGTACTGACACATACTCTGCGCTATATCTTCTCGTGATGTAGGTTTAGGTTCTCAGCATCCGAATTGCGCATAGATCGGTTCCTGATCTTCGGCTCAGTAGTATTAGTGGTGAGTCCTCATTCTCTGAGGACAATAGTCATGAGTTTATTTTCAGTAGTTTTAGTCTTTAGTTTCAGTTTTGTTAGACTTAGCTAGGCCTATCCCAGAACGTCTAGTCAGTAGAAAGTATATTTTCAGACATAGTTAGATTCAGCTTAGTGTTTTGAGTTGATATCCTTTGGATTGTACTCATCAGTTTTCATATATTTCAGATTTAGTATATAGGTATTTCCCCATCATTTCAGTTCATTTTATGTTTTAAGCTTCCACACTAGTTTTGTTATCATAGTATGCTCAATTTATGCCAGCAGGGTTAACTTGGGGTCACTTATGATCCTAGGTCCCATGTCTGCATCTCGGGGTTAGCTTAGGGCGTGACAAACTTGGTATCAGAGCACTAGGTTTAAGAGTCCTAGGATGTCTGAAAAGCCGCACTAAGTAGAGTCATTTTCATGGGTGTGAAGTGCACCACATCTAATGAGAGGGAGGCTATGAAGTGTTTTAGGAAAACTTCACTTTCTTGATAATCTTATCGTGCGTTGGTATGATCCCCTTTCTAATTCATCGTTACGCACTTAAGATCATGGCTCATCATAAAGCTTACGTAAAGAATGCTAATGCACGCGATGCTAATTCAGTTCCTATAGTGCCAGACCATGAAGTTTCGAATGCAGAGTTTTAGAACACCAATTCAGCTTTTGGCTTAGAGAATGACCAAGAAGAACAATCAACAGTTCCAGTACCTACTAATAGAAATGGTGGATCAGTGGCAGCTAGAATTCTAGATTTTGTTATGTTGAATCCACTTGAGTTATTAGGGTCACAGGTAGGTGAGGACTTACAGAATTTCATTGATGAGGTTAAGAAAATCTTTGGAGTGATGACAGTGACTAGTAGTGATAGGGTGGAATTGGCATCCTACCAGCTTAAGGATGTGGCTCACATATGGTTCACTCAGTGGAAAGACAACAGGGGCTACTTTGTCTTTTGTAACTCTTTATATAGCAGTAAACTTCGGTGTCAATACAAAAACTCTCTCAGAACCCTTCTCAGTCTCTACTCCAGTCGGTGACCCAGTTATAGATAGACATGTATACAAAAATTACCCGGTCACAGTTTCCCGGAAAGTCACATCAGCAGATCTTGTAGGGTTAGAAATGGTAGACTTTGATATCATTCTAGGAATGGATTGGTTACATTACTGTTATGCCTCAGTCGATTGTAGAACTAGGCTTGTTCATTTTCAGTTGCAGACGAACCAGTCTTAGAATGGAAGGGTAGAAGCTTAGGTCCTCTAGGTCGATTCATTTCTTACCTTAAGGCCAGAAAGATGATCTCTAAAGGTTATCTCTATCATCTAGTTCAGGTTAAGGATTCAAGCTCCGAAGCCGAAACTCTTAAGTTAGTTCTTGTAGTTAATGAGTTCCCAGAAGTGTTTCTAGAAGATCTTCCTGAATTCCTCCCGAAAGGGAAATCGACTTTGGAATTGATCTCCTTCCAAATACCCAGCCTATTTCTATTCCTCCTTACAGAATGGCTCCAGCTGAGCTTAAGGAATTGAAAGCGCAGTTGAAAGACCTTCTAGATAAGGGCTTCATCAGAACTAGTATTTCCCCATTGGGTACACCAATATTGTTCGTAAAGAAGAAAGATGGTTCTCTCAGAATGTGCATTGACTATAGGCAGTGGACCAAGGTCCCAATAAAGAATAAGTATCACATCCCCATGATTGAGGACTTGTTTGCCCAACTTTAGGTGCTATTCAGGTCTCATAGATAAACCTCAAATTCGGTTATCATCAGCTCAGAGTCAGAGATAGTGACATACCAAAAATAGCCTTTAGAACTCAGTATGGTCATTATGAATTCGTAGTAATGTCATTTGGACTAACCAATGCTCCTGCACCTTTCATGGATTTGTTGAATAGGGTGTTCAAACAGTATTTGGACTTGTTCATTAACGTCTTCATTGATGATATCCTTATTTACTCTAGGAATGAGGAAGAACATGTGAATCATTTGAGGGTTGTTCTGCAAACACTCAGAGATCGCCAGTTATTTGCTAAGTTTAGTAAGTGCAAATTTTGGTTGCAATCAATTGCTTTCCTTGGGCATTTTGTGACTAACGTAGGGATTCAAGTAGATTCTCAAAAAATAGACTAAGTGAAATAATGGCCCAGACCTACATCTCCTATAGATATCAGAAGTTTCTTGGGGTTGGCGGGCTATTATAGAAGGTTTGTGGTAGGATTTTCGTCCATAGCCTCTCTATTGACTAAGTTGACTCAAAAAAAAGTCAAGTTTCAATGGTCAGATAATTGTGAGAAAAGCTTTGTAGAATTGAAAACTAGGTTGACTACAACTCTTGTTTTGACTCTAACAGAGGGTTCGGACAGTTATGTTATCTATTGTGTTGCATCCAGAGTCAGCCTAGGTTGTGTGTTGATACAGCGAGGTAAGGTTATAGCTTATGCTTCTAGACAGCTTAAGGTACATGAGAAGAACTATCCAACTCATGACCTCGAGCTAGCCACAGTGGTGTTTGCACTGAAGATTTAGAGACATTACTTGTATGGTGTTCACGTGGATGTATTCACAGACCATAAGAGCCTTCAATATGTGTTCACCCAGAAAGAACTGAATCTTCGCCATAGGAGATGGCTTGAGTTCCTCAAGGATTATGATATGAGTGTGCATTACCATCCTGGTAAGGCCAGTGTAGTAGCAGATTCTCTTAGTAGACTATATATGGATAGTGTAGCACATGTTGAGGAAGAAAGAAAGGAGCTAGCATAAGATGTTCACAGACTTGCTTGACTAGGAGTTCATCTCATGAGCATATCAGATAGTGGTGTGACAGTTCAGAACGGATCAGAATCTTCATTGGTAGTGGAGGTTAAGGAAAAGCAAGATAGTGATCCCATATTGCTCGAACTCAAGGGTGCAGTCCATCAACAGAGGGTTGAGGTATTCTCCCAAGGGGGAAATGGTGTGCTTCGCTATTAGGGTCGACTATGTGTTCCTAATATGGGCGAGTTGAGACAACATATTCTTGCAGAAGCTTATAATTTTAGATATTCTATTCGTCCAAGTGCCACTAAGATGTACCGGGATCATCGGGAAGTATATTGGTGGAATGGTATGAAAAGGGGTATAGCAGATTTTGTGGCTAAGTGCCCCAATTGTCAGCAAGTGAAGGTAGAACATCAGAAACCAGGAGGTATGACTTAAGAGATCGACATTCCTACTTGGAAGTGGGAAGTGATCAACAGGGATTTCATTACAATATTACCTCGTACTTGCATACAAATGACTCCATTTGGGTGGTAGTTGATAGAGTCACTAAGTCTTCTCGCTTTTTGGCAGTCAAGACTACAGATTCGATTGAGGACTACACGAAGCTTTACATTAATGAGATTGTAAGGTTGCATATGGTTCGTCTGTCTATCATTTCAGATAGAGGTCCTCAGTTTACCTCTCATTTTTGGATGTCATTACAGAAAGGTCTTGGTACTTAGGTTAACCTTAGCACAACATTTCATTCGCAGACGGATGGCCAAGCAGAGCGTACCATTCAGACCTTAGAGGACATGTTCAGAGCTTTTGTGATCGATTTCAAAGGGAATTGGGATGATCACCTCCCTCTTATAGAGTTCGCCTACAATAATAGTTACCATTCCAACATTCAGATGGCCCCTTATGAGGCACTGTATAGGCACAGATGTAGATCTCCAGTTGGTTGGTTTGAAGTAGGTGAAGCAGCCTTGATAGGACCAGATTCAGTTCTTGAAGCTATGGAAAAGGTGCAACTCATTAGAGATAGACTTAAGACAGCCCAGAGTCGCCAGAAATCCTATGCAGATGTATGGAGAAGGGAACTAGAGTTCCAAGTTGATGATTGGGTTTTCCTGAAAGTGTCACCTGTGAAATGGGTGATGAGATTTGGCAAGAAGGGGAAGCTCAGTCCTTGATATGTAGGCCTTTACAAGATCTTGAAAAGGATTGGTGAAGTGGCTTATGAGTTAGAGTTGCCAAAAGAACTAGCAGCAGTGCATCCAGTTTCTCATATTTCGCTGTTGAAGAAGTGTGTGGCTGATCCAACATCCATTGTGCCATTAGAAAGTGTGCTGTGAAGGATAGTCTCACTTATTAAGAGGTACCAGTTGAAATCTTTGATTGTCAGGTTCGAAGGTTGAGAATCAAGGAAGTCGCTTCAGTCAAGGTTTTGTGGAGGAGTCAGTCCATAGAGGGAGCTACTTGGGAAGCAGAGGCAGCCATGAAGGCCAAGTATCCTCACCTCTTTCCTTTCGATTCCACTCCAGCTTGAGGTAATAGTTTGTCTTTAGTTTTACAGTCATTCATACGTGAATTCAGTCTTAGTTTCATGTTCCTTTAGTTTATACCTGCATTTTCATCGTATTTTCATGTTCTTGGAGCCTAGTTCAGTCATAAATCAGTTTCCAGTGTTTAGTGGTAGGGTTTGCAGCTCTCTCCCTCCATATCAACTAGTTTAGTCTTCATTCGAGGATAAATTTTCCCAAGGGGGAGATAATGTAACACCCCAGATTCGAGAAAGGAAAAAAATTCCAATTTTACAAAAGTTGCAGGTGCCTCCGACAGAAGTCACCTACGGACCGTCAGTCAGCTCCATCGATCGGCCAGCCAACTTTCGGTTTTACACTTCAGATTTCAGCCTTCAGTCGCGAACGACGGTCAACTAGTACGGAACGTCAGTCGACTCACGGCCCATCATTCAGCTCCGTCGATGGGCCAGTCAACTTTCAATTTCAGACCCCTAATTCCAGCCTTTAGTCGCGAACGACGGTCAACCAGTACGAACCGTCAGTCGACTCACAGTCCATTTGTCATGTCCTTCGGTCACAGCAGTTAAGTCGGGGGTCTTTTGGTCTTTTCCTATTTTGTTGGACCCCTAAACCTCATCGTTTTTACCCTAAATTACATGGTTTTGGTCAGTTTTAGCCTTGAAATATAACTAGAACTTACCTAAGTCAATTCATTAATCAACCTTAGAGAAATTAGAGCTTGAAAGAAGAAAAGAGATCAAGAACCCTAGTTTAAGAACGCAACAAGAATCCATCAATTCCAGCCCCAAAATCAAAAGATTTCTCTGTGGAATTCGTCACCAGGTATGTGGGATTTCACTAGTAGATTCGTTTCATTCATTAGGTCCCTAGAATTCAGTCAGTCTCTTGATTTCCTTATTATGAACAAACTTAGGGTTTCTAGAATTTCAGCAGATTATCATGAATTACTTACGTATATGTTCCAAATCAGATTATTATGTTATTACTCAGTTTATTGCATGAATTTCAGAAACTTAAGTTAAACCACTTGATGTTCAACCAACAAATCCTACCTTGGCTCAGTTCAAATCTAAAAATGAAGAGAAGGTAAATAAATCTAAAGCCAAGTTGCTTATGTAGAATACTGTGATAGATTCTGTGTTTTACAGAATCATGACTTGAAAAATCACAAAAGAGGCTTGGGGTAGGTTGAAAGAAGAATAACAAGACAATGATAGAACACGTCAAATGCAAGTGTTGAACCTAAAAGGGAGTTTGAGTCCTTGAATATGCAGGAAGGTGAAACAATTAATAAGTATGCTGATCTAATCTCCTTAATTGTTAATAACATTATACTTCTTGGTGAAGAATTTACAGAAAAACAAATCATGGAGAAAGTTCTTGTGACACTTCCTGAGAGGTTTGAATGAGATTTTCTTGAATTATGTGCTTGGTAATACCTAGAACTTTCCCCGTTAGTCCAATTGACTACTGTAAGTGAATGATAAAGATGATCTTAGGCACAATTTGTGAAGAGTGAACCAAAATTGCTATCATACCTCTTTGTGACCACCTTGTGAGAGTGTGAACCTATCTTGACATCATTTGAGCCTACCTTTTTCTTTGAATGAAACATGAACAAATTTGACCTCTTTATCCCATCAACTATAACCTTCATGAAGCATTGGTTCATTTGAATAGCCAACTTAGACGAAAAGCCTAAGTTGAGGGTGTGGTGAAAAAGGAGAAAATTTATGAAGTTTGATAAATTCACCCTTGAAGGATCATGTTGAAAAAGATGGAACCTCTCATGTAAAATTAAAAGAGAAGAGATAAAAAAGAAATGTGAAATTAAAAAAAAAGAAAAAAAAAGATGAATTGTTGAAATAAAGTTTGTGAAATGGACAAAAGAAGTGGGGCATCCAATGAGTCATGCTTAAAAGAACATAGGGTGGATTGTGGAAATCATAAAGTGTGAAAGAAAAAGAGAAAAAGTGAAATGCAGGTCATGCTTCACGCCTTTACCCTCAGCCCCATTACAATCCTTGAAAGACCTTTGTGATCTTGAGTGAGGTGAAGGTAATGTTGATTGGAAAATAAGGGCAAGCCTATGGGTAGAGTCATGCATGTGTTTATCTTTGGGAGTGTGAGAGTTGCTTTTGATTCCGAAAGTCTGGAAATTTGATGAGTTTAGGGTGAGCATGGAACCACTGTTGATATGAGGGCATTTGAATGCTTTTATTGAGCTTGAACTTGCATGTGAAGCAAGCATTGTGAGCTTGAGTTCTATTTGATAATGGTTAGTCACAGTTTGAAACTTAGAGAGCACTATTGAACATTGCCTGAGTAGTTTGAACCTCTTGTGTGCATTCATATTGAGTCTTGAATAACACTGTTTGGAGACATCCTTGTTGAACTGATTGATCTTGTGTTTTACTTGAGGACAAACAAAAGTTTAAGTTGGGCGTGTTGATGAGTCTGGGATTTGAACTCATTTAGGGCTTATTATTCATAGTTTTAGTGTCTTCGATGTCTATTTTATGCCCTAAACTAATGTTTAAATGCTAATTTGCAACTATGAAGGCAAAAGAGCTAGGCAAGGACATTACCGGGTAAAAAGGAGAGGAAAAGCTAAAAAAAAAAAGATGACAATCACCAAGACCACTCGGCGACTCACCGAGTGGCAAATTAGCCCGCCGAACTTTATAGCATACCAGCATTGGGGAAAATCCAACATGTCGATGGAAATGGACCTTCGGCGAACCGTCGAATGGATCGGCGACAAGGATTTTGATCACCTAAGCTACAGTGTCTGAATAGTGGAGAGGCAGGTCAAGACGGCGATGGAGAGGAACACTTGGCGCATCACCGACTAGGTCGGCAATGCTTGACTAATATCGCCGATCGATCTAAAAGCTAAAACTATGGTAGAGTATAAATGCAAAATTTTATAAGATTTTAGAGTAGAGAAAAGAGTTCCAAAAAGTTCTGAAATTTTATAAGACTTTAGAGTAGCGAAAAGAGTTCCAAAAAGTTCTGAAATTTTGATCAACTGTTCTGAGTGTTTGAGTGTTTTTACCTTGATCTTTTGATTCAAAACACTGTTCTTAGAGTTTTTAAGTAGGATTTTAAGTTGGGTTTTGATTCCAAGTTAATTTGAAGCATTGGTAATATTTTCTTGCTTCTTATAATGTGTGGCTAAAACCCCCATTCTTGGGGGAGTGATAATGTGATTAATTGTCTCAATTATCTTTTGGGTGTTAGTAATTACTGATTTAATTGTTGTTTTGAAGTGGGTTCGATTGATAATTGAGTTTTAACTCATGAATTGTTGTTGCAAATGGAGTTCTAGTCTAGTATTCTATGTTTTCTTGAAAAAGAGGTTTATAATTAAGGTTATCAATTCATAATTGTAGTGATTGGGTTGTTGTGGATTCAGGTCAAGAGAGTGAATCTTAATTCGATCCTACCTAGCTAGCTCGACAGAGTAGGTAAATTGAGGTTTTGGGCTGTTTATAATTTTTATGCTTATCGAGGTTCGAGAGAACTTGCTTTATTCATGATAGTTGATCAAGATATGGCTAATACATCTAAAACCTAGCCTACCCACTAAGACTCATTGACTTTTGGAAATTAATAATCACCCGTATAGCAAAATGAGCAATTAATCGATCACATCCCCAAGCATCCTTTTCTACATAATTACTCCCCTATTTTTGTAGTTGTTACTTGACAATCTTAATCCACCCCCTCCCCCATTTGACACTAGTTGTCAACCCCTTACATTTACTTTAATGGTTTCGATAACTTCTATTCCTACAACCGATTAGAACACGCCTTTCACTTCGTAATTGAATTCTCTACCATATCACTCTCTGTGGGATCGACCGCAATGCTTCTTTGGGTTTATACTAGATTGTGATCGTCTACGCTTAGAATTGGATAAGTGTAGTTGAACGTTATCAAGTATCATAGGCTTATCGAGAATAGAAGACACTATATAATATAAGAGTCATAATAGTGATAACACTCTAAACCAAAAATTTCACACCCAAAACTCGAGGGGTATAACTGGCACCTAATGCCAAAACATAGGTCTGAACCAACCCTGTTGAATCATTCTCTAATAGTGTATGCCAGCCACACAGAGTCAATAGAAAAAACACGTATATCTCGGCTTAAAAATAATCCTTCGGTTGGCAAAGTCTCTATCAACAGCTCTATAAGAAAATAGCTACTCCAAACATTTCATAAAAAAGTAATAACTTGCTAGAACACAAGTCTTGTTTGGGCCGCCAAGGCCACCGTGGTGTCTAGGAAAGTATAAGCGCTATCTGGGTCGTCAAAGATGTCATGATCTCTCTCTATATATCTTCAAATAAAGTGACTAAAGACCTCAACACACTAGTTTTCAAGCCTCTATGAATACAATACTAGGACGGGACAAGGCCATGACCTACCCAAAATCTATAAACAACCAAACCTTAGGGACTCTAGCTAGCAACACAGGAAGAAATGAGTCAACCAATCAGCTGGATAGGTGGATATGATACTCTAAAAAGAATACTCCCTCCATTTCTATTTATATGTCACAATTTTAGATTTTACGCCCCTTATGAAACTAGGTAATTTTACCATTATACCCTTATTTAATGATCTCTTGAAGTCAAGTTTTCAATAAATGAACATAAATTAATTTGTTTCATTAATTAAATTGACCAATGAACATAAATTAATCATTTAATTTTCCTATGTTGGTAAAATTCATACTTTCGAGACTAATAACTCTCAAGGATAAATTAGGAAGAATAGTGTTATTTATGTATTGGTTTTGTGATATGACATGTATTAAGGAACATCTATTTCTACTAAGGATGACATATAAATAGGAACGGATGGAGTATTTTCTTAGTGCAAATCTTAGTATAGTGGGTTGAAGTTGATTTACACTAAAATAGTATTTACAATATTTTAGTAAAATTTGGTGTTATGGGTTGGAAATTCCCTAAAAGCACTTGTCTTTTCTCTAATTCTATAGAGCCGACACTGATTTCAATGACACATTGTCAAATTCCAGTGATTGCTTCTTTGGCACATTCTTCCAATCATTTCTCTATGTTACTCTCGCTCTATTTACTTTTATTTTTCTACTATTTAATAAATAGATTTTTATTTGTACTTGTCATTTTTAACATATAAAAAAAAAAGATGATTTTTTTTCATATTTTATCTTTTGTATTAATTAATTATTCTCCAAATCATTTTTCAAGACCTAATACTATACATCAATTAAAAATGTGTATTTAAAAAAAAGTATCTGGTGTTTTGTCTTCTCGGTTGAGATTAGGGGTACTGTGTGCAACACCCCATACATCTAATGACCTAAGTTAGAGCCTAACGTGTAGTCTAGTAGCCTAATAAAGTTAAAACGTAAGGTGAGAGTCTTAAAATAACATCCCTAACTTGGTACTAAGGTTCTAGTGCCTAAACGTCAAGGCATGGCTCCCACAAGGACCCCCCAAGGGTCCTTGATGAGACCAAAGGGGCAGCTCTAAAAGCTGCCAAAAGCATCATCATCCACGAAACCAAGGACCACGAAGCATGGAATGGCTCACGCCCCGTAGATGGGAGTCATGAGTCAGGACTTAGTATCCTCAATTGAGCCCCAAAACTTCCTAGTCTCAGTCCCATTTGACGCCTGGACAGTACGGTCCGTGGACCATACCACGCCCCGTAGGTGGGGGCTCGTGAATGAGTCCTGGACCAAGGTCAAAAGGACAGACTTATACACAAACCACGAGTGATCAGTACGGTCTGTGGTTCAAACCACGCCCCGTGGTTGGGGACTCGTGAATGGGGCCTGGGAAGGCTGCCTTAAGTCGGCTAAGTGGGGGTAATTTGGTAACTTACTAATTAATTAAGTTAAGGTGGGGGGCGGTTATTTTTAGTTTTTTTAAGTATATTAAAGTATTTTTAAGTCTTAAACAAGTCTTTTAACTCTCATAACTCACAAACTCAAAATCAAACCCACTTCCCTCTCAAAATATTCTCTCTAAACTCCATTGAAGAACAAAGAAGAAGCTTAAGATTAGGGTTCAAGATCCAAGCTTTTTACTCCAATTTCATAGGAAAATATCAATTAAGGTATGGGGACTTTGATTCATGGAACACTTTTCTCCATGAAGCCCTTCAACTATTGATTTCGAAATTGGTAACTAGTACAAAAACTAGGGTTTCTATTCCAACCATAGGTTCTTCCTAAAAATGATTTTATTATATTAATTGCATTATATTATGTATGATTTGATGTTTAATGGTGATTATCATTGTAAAATTCCCCTTGAACCCATGAACACTCCCATGACCCCAATTTCAGAGTATTGTGATGGGTGTATTGATGCAAGATGATTATTATAAATTGTTTCAATGGGAATTTAGTTACTGAATCTTCTTTTATTCATGTCTATTGTATTATCTTTAGGTGTAATTATGAGACATGATTCATGACCTTGAAAAGGGGTAAATTGCTAGGTTTTGTACATGTTGATGAAAGTTGTGTATATCATATTGATTCACTTAGAAAATAAATCTCCTATGACTAATGTGTAAAGTATGGTATTGTTGAAAGCTTGTTCATCCCTTACCTTTATACTTGATGATGCATGAATAGTCTAGGATGATGATGATGTATTGTGTTGATTGAAAGTCTATTTCTCATGAAAACACTATGAATGTAATGTGAAAGTCCTACTCACACACTAATGTTGATTCTAAGGTTGAAAGTACATTCTCACCTTTAATGAATCTATGAGCTATTTTGATGAATTGTATTGAATGAAGGATAGAGCATTCCTTCACACATGTAAATGCAATTCAAGACTTAATCATGTATAATTTGGAAAATAATGCTTAGCACCGAGTGGATATGGACAATGAGGTAAAGGCCCTCCTGCTAATACAATAGTGAGGGTCATCCAAAGTGAACTCATGAGATAGAAACCCCTCCGCCAATGCAATAGGGCGGGTTTCTAGAAGCAATCTCCCTATCCCATAACTATGTGCCAACATAGGACTTAGCTAGTGGATCCACCTAGACGCTAATACATTTAGTCCTACCTTAGGCAAGTAGGACACCTTCTTTCGGTGTGGGGTTACACGACACTGGATTCCATGTAGCTCACATGGTCTATGTCGGCTATGGTTATTCTTCCCTAAATGAAAGATAATGAATGATACTTGAACTATACTATGACTTCTTGGTGAGTTTACTTAGTAGGAGTGGAGGTATGGGACTTCACTTCCACATTGCACAAGTAGACTTAGTAGGATCTTATAGGATAGTTCCTTTATATTATAATGAAATTCAAATGCATACATGTGTCTTGAATGGTTAGTTGTTATGAATGACTATCCATGTATTCAAAGTAATGTTCATGACTATTTCCTTATTTGTGATTAGTGATTATAATGAGATCTAAAGATGATATGCATGGCCAAGGTAGCTTCAAGGGAGTGCTTAGTAGGGTTGGTATTATGGGATGCCAACCATACATTGCACAAGTGTTCCTTAGAGGCTGCTAAGGTGTTGATATTACATGAGTGTAAGTGTGATTATGGCTTGTGTTGTACATTGTAAATTCATGTTGGTTTCTAAACTTGACAAAGGCATACTTTTCAAATAAAAATGTCATTTTTATCATATTTAAGGATTTTATACATATTTCCATACTTAGTACATATTATGTGCTAACCCCTTCTTTCTTCTACATCTTAATGAGTGTAGGTTCTAGCTAGGTGACTTTCACTCTCCTTTGAAGAAGACTTGGATTGCTTATCTCCAAGTTGTGGTGAGTCCTCAAGTTCGAGGACGTGATTTCCTATTTCTTAGTTTCTATTGTACTTCTCATGTTAAGACTTTTATTGATGTAAAGGGCTAAGTCCCAAACTTTGTATTCCTATGCTTTAGATGGTGTATGAGACAAAGTCTAGATTTCTTATCATTTTCTTCTATGAAAAGTAAAGTTGGACTTTTATTGTAAAAGTTTTAAATTTCCGCATTATTCTCTATGTCTTATGGAATGATGATACTAGAGGCTTGTATGAGACCCCTTCGGGGTCAAGTACATCATGTTACATCTAGGGGGTACTCCCGGGTCGTGACAAACTTGGTATCAGAGCATAAGGTTTTGGGAATAATATTTAGGTTGATGTCTCATGCACAACGTCTAGTAGAGTTTTGTTCATGAGTGTGAAGTGTGCCACACTTATGAATAAGAGGCTATAAGATGTTTAGGAACATTCCCTTCTTTCATTACTCTTTAGTCGTGCTTTGGAGTTCTAACTTTATGAAGTATTTTCTTCTAACCCTTCTCTTGTGATTATAGGAAATGAATACAAGAAGGGCGAACTGAAGAAGAAGGGTAGAAGAGATGGTGAATGAGAGAGTTCCTCCTCAAGATCCTCAAGACCCTCAAGGTCCTCAAGTTCCTAATTATTAGGGAGCTATGACGAATGTTGAGATAAGGGCTGCTCTCCAAACCTTGACTCAACTCATGACGGTTCAAACTCAAGTCATCACCACTCAAGCCCAAGCTATCACTGCTCAAGCAAATAGGGAAAGAGGACCTTGAGTGAATCCTAATAGAAGCACCATGGCTTCAAGGGTAAGAGACTTTACTACTATGAACCCTCCTATTTTCTTGGGTTCCAAGGTGAATGAACACCCACAAGAGTTTTTGGAAGAGGTCTACAAGATAGTGGATGCTATGGGAGTGACCTCTATAAAGAAAGTCAAACTTGCAGGGTATCAATTGAAGGATGTGGCCCAAGTATAGTTTTTGCAATGGAAGGATAATAGGGCTATAAGAGTGGCTCCCATAACTTGGGAAGTGTTCGAAAAGGCATTCATTGATAGGTTCTTTCCACGGGAAAATAGGGAAGCAAAAGTGGAGGAATTTATCAACCTTCACCAAGGAGGTATGAGTGTCCAATAATACTCCTTGAAATTTACTAAGTTGTCTAAATATGCCCCATCTTTGGTGTCTAATCCTAGAGATGATATGAGCCAATTCGTGACGGGTGTGTCCGATTCAATTGAGGAAGAATGTCGTGCGGCCATGCTTCATGACAATATGGACATTTCACATCTAATGTTCTATGCTCAACAAGTTGAGGAATCAAGGCTTAGGAAGAAGAGTAGAGAGGTAAAGAGGACAAGGTCCGATGATGGTAATTCTTCCAACGGTAAGTTTGAGGGTCAAAGTGGACCAAGGTTCAAGAAGTGGTTTTCCAACCAAGGCACCTCCAATGCTCCAAGACCCAACAAATATAGGGTGTTTAACCCTAAGCCTCAAGGAGGCAACAGGGGTGGACCTTCCATGGAGACACCTACATGTTCCAAGTGTGGTAAGAAACATGAGGGGAAATGTCTTGCCGGGATGGGTGTGTGCTATGGATGTGGAAAAAGTGGACATCAATTGAAAGATTGTCCAACTCGTGTGGCCAAGGGAAAAGAGGGTAACCAAGCTACACCAAGTGGTTCTAATGCCGATGCTCCCAAGAAGAATCACTTATATGCCCTCCAATCTAGAAATAATCAAGAGGAGCCCCCGGACGTTGTTACCGGTATGTTACAAGTATTTGCAATTGATGCTTATGCATTATTAGACCGCCGTACCACTTTATCTTTTATTACTCCTTTTGTGGCTATGAAATTTGAAGTGTCTCCCGAAGAGTTAAAAGAACCTTTTTTCATGTCTACCCCGGTTGTAACGCCCCCCAAAATGAAATAGGATAAAGTAGAGCCTCACATGAGTTTTATGCATTAATAACTTGTTAAAATAATGAAGAATAGCCTTAATAGTCAGTTGTAAAGAGTTTGGAAGTCAAACGTCAAAGAGATGTTCAAGACGTTCAAAAACTAGTTGTTTGCGTGCTAGCGTGTTCTAGTGTGTCTTGCATGTTTTTATGTGTTGTTTGGAGTCTAAAATCAGTGGAGGTGACCCTAGTGTCTTAATAAATGTTTTTAGGGTTAAAACGTTCGAATACAATGCCCCGGGGCCACCCGAGGAGGACCCCAACCCTTGGCCGAGCAAACTGCCAAGACAGCTCGAAAATGCTCATGATGGGAGCATGTCCGCATCACAGACTAGCTCCACCAAGGGCCAAAATGTTGGTCCGCATCGCGGACATGTCGCGGACTCTACTGTCTCGGATTTTAATTTCCAGAAACTTGTGGGAACACCTCTGCATCGCGAACTTGTTTCCTGATGAAACCTGCGAAAATAAAACTCAAGTTTGACTTGTTTAAAAGGTCCAACTAAGTGAGGGGTAGTTTGGGTACTTTGGGGAATTATTAAAAACGGTTATTCTACCTATTTTAGGGTATTTTAAATGGTTAAAACCCCAAGACCTAGAATTAGACCTCATTATCAATTGAACCTTTCCTCTCAAATAAATTTCTCCCTCTAGAACTCCATGGAAGCCATTGATGAAGCTTCAAGCTAGGGGATGGGTTCCTACTCTTTTCTCTTCAAATTCCTAAGGAAATTAATCATAAAGGTATGGGGATTTTATCTTTGATTCTCCTTTCAATCAAAGAGCCAAATGAAAGTGATTTCAATGTTTTTCAAAAACCCTAAAACCCCCAATTTCAATTCTAAGCTTGGGTTCTTGCATGAAAGTATTTCAAATGATGATTTATGTTAATATTGATGGTTTTAAGATCAAAAACTCCATGAACCCTTGCATATCTTGAAATCCTAAATTTTTGGGTCTAAAGTGGGTCTATTGATTATGAGCTAATAATGTGATATTAATGTGTAGATTGTTA
>JAJOOR010086338.1:0-12127 GCA_036250505.1 Solanum acaule | reverse complement strand
TAAAAAGTTTGTAGGTTTGTTTACTTTTACTGTTGCTTTGCATTTTTCCTTGATTTTATCTATTAAAATTGTAGTAAAAGAAATATCTAGACATATTTGTTTCTCCTTAGAATATAGATTCTATGTATATTATATATATATATAGTTGGTTCTTATTCTTGGTGCTAAAATTCATTTTTATTATTTACAGGTATGTTAATGAAATTAAAGCATATCAATGACAAATCAAGATGATGTTGATCAAATTAAGGTGCAATTGAAGACTGTGGAAGAAGTGATAAGGAAAGACTATGATGCTTTAGATTCAAACAAGATGATCTCTTAAAAGAATTGTATATTGTAGCTATTTTCAAAATTGTAAATTGTAATACACAATTATTGATAACTTGGGAAATATTTTGAAATAGATTGTATCTACATTATGCAACTCTTGTGACTAAAAAAGCTTGCAAAAATTCTTAAATAGTAATGAAATTATAGAATGCCTGTGTATATATATATATATCACATAATAAGAGCAGATCTATAAATTTTCACTTTCCGTAGCAAGTGAAGTTTTTGCTATAATTCAATATATTTCATGGCTAAAGATATGAATTGTTAGCTACAATACAAAAATTTCTATGGCAAATACTTTATGTCATAGCCATGAATTTTATCATTCGTAACTATACACGAGTATTATTGCTACGAGACTAAGCTATAGAAATAGCTATAAAATTTAAGTTTACATGGCAAACGAACTAAATATTTTGTTACAGTGCAATATCTTTGTGGCAACATTGATGTAAATAGTTACAAATATTGTATGCTGTGGCAAAAAAATAAAATTACTTGCTATAAATATATTTTTTGTGGCAATTTTTTTTACCAGCATAACTACAACACAAAAAATCTGTAGCAATAGATGTTTGTTCTTAGCCACGGACCATGTAAAGTTTGTAGCTAACATTTAGCCACGCTACATCTTGCCACGAATGCTACGGAAAATAATATCATAGCTAAAGTGTTTAGCCACGAAAAATTCCATATTTAGCTACGGTGAATTTTGTAGCAATATATGCTTTTTTTTGTAGTGTCATGTATAGTCAATATGTATATGTACTTATGTATAGTTAATATCTATTAAAATTTGTGAGTGTATGTATATTCAGTTTACAACTCATGTATAGGTAAATTATAATGTATAATTAGTGTATATTTTCTATGAATTTTGGCAAGGGATAGTATATAGTCAGTATATACTTTGTATGACTTTTGACCTTTTTTTTAATGTAAATTAAGCATGGCTATATTTATTGTAAACGGGAAAAGGTAGAAGTACCTCCCTGGTCTACGACCCAAATCTCAGAGACACACCTTAACTAAACTAAGGTCCTATTATTCCCTTGAACTCATTTTTTCTTGTAATTTTGTACACCTTTTTAACTTACGTGGCATCCAAATATATTCCACGCGTCTCAACTTTGTGGAGTCACGGGGTGTGCCACATAAGCCAAAAGGTGTACAATATTATATATAAAATGAGTTCAGGGGTAATAGGACCTTAGTTTAGTTAAGGTGTGTCTTTAGAATTTCGGTCATACTCTAGGGGTACTTGTGTGCCTTCTCCCTATTGTAAACTAATTACTTTATTGTATATATTTGAAATTAGCTCTACTAAAAACAAACTTGGGACACTACATTTCTCAAATGTGAGTTGAATCTTTTGAGATCAGTTCCTTTGAATGCTCTGTTGTCTTCCTCTTTGATAAGCTCAAGCTCAAGCTTCCATAACCGTCAACATCCCTCATCAAGTGGGAGCCCGATGTTCGGACTCTCAACTTGCCTAGAAAATGATGATGAAGTGGCCCATCCAAGGCTTTGGTAAAGAATTCAGGGGTGTAGCTGTGGGTAATCGTGCACCCATCTTACCGAAACCATTGATAAGTCTCTGGTAAAAATATCAACAATTTGTGAAGAGGGGAACAAATGACAAGAAAATGAAGCCATCTAACAATTTCTCTCCAATGAAGTGGCAATCCAGTTCATTGTGTTTTATTCTTTCATGAAACACGGGGTTCTTAGCAACATGGATTATTGCTTGATTTTCAGAGTACACATTAACAGGAAGAGATAATGATATCGAGAGGTTTCATTTTTATTTTCAATTGTAATCTTAGCCCAATCTACATCTCAATATCTTATAAAGGTTCCACACAATCAGAGAAAAACTTCAATATGGGATTGAGCGGAGCGGAAATTGTTCAATGTCCAAGGGAGTCATATTCAGCAAGAAGATCAATTGCAAACTTGCTTTGGGTTACATTAAGTCCACCAAATTCGTGCAAGATTTTCTTTCCTAGAAAATAGCTCACCACACCCAAATCCTTAATGCGGAATTTTAAGTTAAATAAACAAGTGGGAGAACCATCTACTAACCTGAAACCAACCCAACCCCATTTAAAAATCAAGTTTTAAAAAATTAAAAAATAATTACACACGTGGCGGGCGCATGTTGTACAAACACAATCATCTTACTTAATTGAAGGTATCGCGTCAACACAAAAAATGCACGAAAATATAGAAAAAAATGAGTTCAGGGGATGATAGGATTCTGATTAAGTTAATGTGTGCAGCTGAAATTTCAGTCATAATTTAAGGGATACTTATGCATTATCCCATTAGTTTATTTTGAAATACGCTTTTTATAAAAGTATTTTTCACCAGAAATAGTTTGTGTGCTAATCTATTTTTTTTAAAAATACTTTTAAACATCTATTAGTGTTTGACCAAATTTTTAGAAAGTACTGCTGAGTGTATTTTCAAAAAAATATATAATTTAATAAAGTATTTTGGGGGCTATTCTTTTTTGTTTCAGAAAAATAGTTGTTACTACTCCTCATAAGTATTGATTCTCCTAAAAACATGATCAAACACTTCACTTATTCAAAATAAGCTCTTTGTAAAAAAAAAAATCTTTAGTTTAGGTGTTTTTAAATCATAATAGCAGTCAAATATTTTTTAGTTTTTGAGTAAAATAAAAAAGTGATTTAAGCATTTGCTTTAAAGAGTAATAAGTTGCAATTTCTATGTTATACTGGCCAAATGTTATAAGCCCATCCAAACACGCTCTAGGATTTTGACTTATTCTATGAGGGATTTGTAACACCTCAGAATTTTTTTGAACTAAGACTTGAACCATCCTTCGTGGTGAGTGGATTTTACCAAGGAATTCAAAATTTCTTAGGTATTAAGATCACTAGATATAGCACATTGAGTTCCAAAAATAATTAAAGAGAATTCATTCAAGTCATTCCTAGGTTCTTCTAAGTTTTGGGTCAACTTAAAATGACCGTAACCTTCAATACATGATGAGTTAGGTGGCCCATAAGATATCCAATTAAAGGTCTTCGAATTATCTTTCCAACGCCACCGTGTTTGCTAAATTTCGAGCTCGTATGAGGGAGATATGCCAGTTTGAAGTCGGAATATCCAATTAAGGAAAGTTACCCAAAAATATGAGGGGTATTTTGGTCTTTTCCTTACCTAATCGGATTTAAGCGTTTTTAATAAGGTTTTAATAATCTAAACTGATTAGAATTAGTTTCATTCATCCCCAAAAGCGTTTAGGGTTTTAGAGAGAGGATTCAAGAGGAGCAAAATTTCAAAGTTTCAAGCGTTCGTTCAAGAAATTCAAGATTTCGCCAAGAACCTAGTTCTTTGAGGTATGTAAGCTTCCATAGTGTTGGGTTTATTCACCCACACGCCAATCATGTTAATTTAAGCGTTAATTTCGTTCTAGAAAGCTGAAGGTTTGATGTTCTTGAAATTAACTTTCGTTCTTGAATTAAGATGAGATTAATGAGTTTCTTGAGGAAATCGTGTCGATTTTAGAGTTGTGTTTGATTAGATTCTTGTGTACATGTATTGGGTATCTGAATCTAAAGAGAAATTGAGAAAAAAGAATCGAATTTAGGTGAATTGGGGTTAGAAAAAGAGGAAGAAAAAGTCGGACAGAAAACCAGTACCAAGTCCGCGTCGCAGACCTGTTCCTTAGAAGTGATAATTTTTATCTCTGCGTCGCGGACTTGTTTCCAGACAGTGATTTCTTGATCGTTTCTCATGTTTAACTATCTAAAAACACTCCTAAACATCACGAGATCTTTCCTATCACAAATCACAACCTTGAATTCATAAATCAAATTCAAGGTAGAGTTGAGAGTCAAGTTTGAGAGTTTTTTCGAACATTTTGAGAAAGTCCCTTTGAGTCTTTTTAAGGAGTCTTCTACAATTTCTAATAACTTGTTTCAAGACTCGAGCAAGTGAGTATGATAATGTATTCATGAGTCCACTTTATCATCATGATATCCTTCATATCATGAACCATTACTCTTGAATTCATTATTCACATTCAAGAGAGAGTTAAGAGTAGAGTTCAAGAAAGTCTTTGAGTTCAATTGTGAATCCTTTGAGATCAACTATCGATTTGAGCTAAATTTTGAGGAAGTAAGTATGAGAATGAAAAGAGTCTTATATATGAGTTCCATGTTGTTATGTAGACCCTCGAGTCGAGTTGTTTCATGCCCATAATTCTGCATGAACCTCATAAGTTGAGCATCTTCGAGAGGAGTAGTATATTTAAGTTCTAAGTCTTGAGTCTTGAGTTCCTAAACCCTTTTGAGATTATATTCCTAATCATGGAACTATTACATGTTACCCATGAAGTCCTTAAGTTGAGTAGTTCATGCCCATAATTCCGCATGAATCATATGAGTCGAGAAACCTTGAGATGAGGAGTATCATTGAGTCCTTGAGTTGAGTTGTTCATGCTCATAATTCTGCATGAACTTCATGAGTTGAGCATTCTTGAAATGAGTATCATTGAAGTTCTTGAGTTTTAAGTTGTTGAGTTTCGAGCATCGAGTTCTTTGTATGGTTATTGAAAACCTTGAATTGAGTCGTTCACGTCCATCATTCGGCATGAACCCTATTTTGAGAAGTCTTTTACAACTTTTTCTAAACTTGTTTTAGGACTTGAGCACTTGACTTGAGAAAGAGTAGAGTCAAGTTCATTTTCCTTAAAAATGATATATGAGAACTAAATATTCCCAAGAGTAAATGTTTTCACATTTTAAAAGAGAAGGAAACTGAGATTTCCAAAAGAGTTTTGAGCAGTTGAGTAACATCTCTTTTTAGAGAAAGATTTTGAGTAATAATCTCAAACCATAGAAAGACTTATGTTTTTTAAAACATATGAGTTGAGTATATTTTGGAAGTAATATTGAGCACCTATATAGGGGAGAGTTCATACAACTCACAGTCCCCATAACCCATGTAGCCGACGTGGATAAAAAAGGGTCATACTCTTAGTGCTTTTTAGCACAAACTAGTGGATCCACTTAGTTGAGAGGTCTTATACCTTGCAAAGTATAGGACAGTCTTGGCAGCGTGGGCGAGACGTTGTATCATCACATAACTCATAGTGATGGTTGTCGGTTAAAGAAAATCCCACAGAGTTATATTGTATTTTTATATACACACTGAGTATTATTGTATTTTTCAATACATTGAGTTGCTATCTTCAGTTTTATAGCTTTCCATATATATATATATATATTGCATCTTTTACTATTTTTTTATCCTTAAGTATCATGAGTTGAGTATTTTGAGTTGAGTATCTTGAGTTGAGTATCTTGACTTGAGTACCTTCAAGTTGAGTATTTCGAGTTGAGTATCTTGAGTTGAGAATCTTGAGTAGATCTATGCTTCATTGTGTCGAGTACCTTATTGTTAAGTTTCACTGAGATGAGAACCTTATTACTGAGTTGAGTATCTTATCATTTTGTACTTCTGATTTGAGTAAGTTTGAGTAATTTTGAGTATTCCTTGAGTTGAGTAAGTTTGAAAAGAGGTAAGTATGTTTCTTTTTTTTTATCAAGTGCAAGCTTATGTTATGCTTTAGAATTCCCCCTACATACTCGTACATTCCACGTACTGAGCTATTTGGCCTACATAATTTCATGATGCAGTTACAAGTATTCAGGGTCATCAACAGGAGCTTCGTTGATACCACATGGAGTTTGAGTTAGCTATGGTGAGCCTCCTTGCTTCCAGAGGGTTCCACTTTTACTTTCAGTTATATCAGTTGTTAGGATGTCGTGGGTCTTGTCCCGACTTCCATCTTTGTCATTTAGAGGCTTCATAGATAGACAATAGAGTTTCAGAAGTCTGTTCGTATAATTTTTTAAATGTTTTAAAGACTTAAGTTGCCTATTTTATGGGGAGTTGAATAATTTATTTTTTTAAGAGTTTTTTATTTGAGTTTCATGAAATTTTTTTATTCAATTTTTAAGTTTTGTATGCTTAAGTCAGTCTTCCGCTTGTAGTCGGCCAGGATGAGGGGTCACTTGGGTACCAACAATGGTTCTTTAGTGTCAACCCATTAATAATGTTGTAGAGAGTTCATGATAGAAGGAAGAGGAATAGTTACTAGTCAAGATGAGTTAGAGTATATTTTAACCAGAATATAGTTGATGAAGTGTCATTGTGTAGGTAATGACCAAGTGTAAGTGTCGAATAGAAGAGCAAAAGTATTCATAAAGTGATAGATCTAAGCTAGGCTTATAATTTGTTTGAGAGGGTCATGATGTTTAGAAGGTTATAGAACTGTCAAGTAATGATGTATATCATAGTAGGTGAGCGATCGTATTGATATTCGGGTTTAGTAATGAACATTAAGCTTGAATTTGAGATGAGTGTCATGATCCAAAGAATGGTAACATGAGGGTGATGATGTTAGTCTTGAGATTTGGTCTGGTAGACTTGACATAAGAGTAGGTGAGAAATTGAAATATTTGATGCAATGAATATGAGTAGTACTAGTGAAAAATCCTAATGTTTAGATAAGGGCGGTGAAGTGTGGCTAAGTCACAAGAGTAACAAGAACATTGCGAGGTGTACCGAGAGGGTATGTAATTAGAACATGATAACAGAAACACCATAGAAAGAAGTCTTAGTACCTACTTATGGAGAGTTCGGTAGTCATGAGATAAGCTTCTCCCGACTGTTAGAGTAAAAGAGGATGTAGACCAGTTAGAGATGTTGGAATAGGTCCATAGCCTTCAAGTGTCAGCTTTAGACCTAAGAGGGAGATGATAAGATTGTAAATCAAGTCAAGTGTTGAGAATAAGATAGTAAGGAGTTCAAAAGAGTATGGGAGATATTTTTTCAGAGGTGCTTTTAGTAATAGAGTAATGTTAGAAAGAGAAGGTTAATGATCCTATCGTGATAATGATGGTATGATAATTCTGTCTAAGGGTATAAATGAGGAGGAAAAGGAGGATGAGGTTTTACTATGAGAAATAGCTAAATGAGAGCCCTTAGTTGGTTCCGAGTAGTAATGTGGGCAAATTCTAGTTGGTATAGAAGAGATGATAATAGTGAACCCATTCCATACCCAGTCCAACCGTCATTTGAGAACGAATGATCCCAAGGGGGAGATATTGTAACACCCCAGAAATTTTTTGAACTAATACCCGAACTATCCTTCGTGGTGAGTAGGATTTTACCAAGGAATTCAAAATTTCTTAAGTATTAAGATCAACTTAAAATGATCATAACCTTCAGTACAGGATAAGTTAGGTGGCCCATAAGATATCCAATGAAAGGTCTTCGAATTATCTTTCCAACGTCACCGAGTTTGCTAAATTTCGCGCTAATATGAGGGAGATATGGCCGTTTGAAGTCGGACTATCCAATTAAGGAAAGTTACCCAAAAATATGAGGGGTATTTTGGTCCTTTCCTTACCCAATCAGATTTAAGCGTTTTTAGTAAGGTTTTAGGAGTCTAAACTGATTAGAATTAGTTTGATTCAACCCCAAAAGCGTTTAGGGTTTTTGAGAGAAGATTCAAGAGGAGAAAAAGTTCAAAGTTTCAAGTGTTCGTTCAAGAAATTCAAGATTTCGCCCAGAACCTAGTTCTTTGAGGTATGTAAGTTTCCATAGTGTTGGGTTTGTTCAACCACACGTCAATCATGTTAATTTCAGCGTTAAGTTCGTTCTAGAAAGTTGAAGGTTTGATGTTCTTGAAATTGACTTTCGTTCTTGAGTTAAAATGAGATTAATGAGTTTCTTGAGGAAATCGTGTCGATTTTAGAGTTGTGTTTGATTAGATTCTTGTGTACATGTATTGGATATCTGAATCTAAAGAGAAATTGAGAAAGAGAATCGAATTTAGGCGAATTGGGATTAGAAAACGAGGAAGAAAAAGTCAGACAAAAAACCAGTACCAGGTCCGCGTCGCAGACCTGTTCCTTAGAAGTGATATTTTTTCTCTGCGCGTTACGAAGAGGTCGTGGACCCCTCTGCCTCAAAAATTACTTTGAACAAATATTAAAATGCATCTCCGCGCCGCGGACTTATTTCCAGATAGTGATTTCTTGATCGTTTCTCATGTTTAACTATTTAAAAACACTCCTAAAAAATCACGAGATATTTCCTATCACAAATCACAACCTTGAATTCATAAATCAAATTCAAGGTAGAGTTGAGAGTCAAGTTTGAGAGTTCTTTCGAACATTTTGAGAAAGTTCCTTTGAGTCTTTTTAAGGAGTCTTTACAATTTCTAATAACTTGTTTCAAGACTCGAGCAAGTGAGTATGAGAATGAGGAGAATGTATTCATGAGTCCACTTTATCATCACGAGATCCTTCATATCATGAACCATAACTCTTGAATTCATAATTCACATTCAAGAGAGAGTTAAGAGTAGAGTTCAAGAAAGTCTTTGAGTTCAACTGTGAATCCTTTGAGATCAACTATCGATTTGAGCTAAGTTTTGAGGAAGTAAGTATGAGAATGAAAAGAGTCTTATATATGAGTTCCATGTTGTTATGTAGACCCTCGAGTTCAGTTGTTTTATGCCCATAATTCCGCATGAACCTCATAAGTTGAGCATCTTTGAGAGGAGTAGTATCTTTAAGTTCTAAGTCTTGAGTCTTGAGTTCCTAAACCCTTTGGAGATTATATTCCTAATCATGGAACTATTACATGTTACCCATGAAGTCCTTAAGTTGAGTAGTTTATGCCCATAATTCCGCGTGAACCATATGAGTCGAGAAATCTTGAAATGAGGAGTATCATTGAGTCCTTGAGTTGAGTTGTTTATGCCCATAATTCTTCATGAACTTCATGAGTTGAGCATTCTTAAAATGAGTAGTATCATTGAAGTTGTTGAGTTCTGAGTATCGAGTTCTTTGTATGGTTATTGAAAACTTTGAATTGAGTCGTTCACGTTCATCATTCGGCATGAATCCTATTTTGAGAAGTCTTTTACAACTTTTTCTAAACTTGTTTTAAGACTTCAGCACTTGAGTTGAGAAAGAGTAGAGTCTAATTCATTTTCCTTAAAATGATATATGGGAACTAAGTATTCTCAAGAGTAAATATTTCACATTTTAAAAGAGGAGGAAACTGAGATTTCCAAAAGAGTTTTGAGTAGTTGAGTAACATCTCTTTTTAGAGAAAGATTTTGAGTAATAATCTCAAACCATAGAAAGAGTTATTTTTTTAAAAACATATCTCGAATGAAGCGAGAGGGTTGAAAAGGAAGCTCGACCTACAGGGAGAGGAAGCCGACGATGAGAATTTTGAATCGTAAGAAAAGTTTGTTTCCCTCTCGACTATGAAGTTTATCTCCCATCGTCTCACTAGCCAACCTTGACCCCTGTTATTTTGAGGTCATATCTAGTATTTAGAGTTTTCCTCAATTTGGTACTGCTCTCGCCGCCCGCACCGAAACAGTGCTTTACCCCTAGATGTCCAGTCAACTGCTCCCCAATATTTTGGGAGTAGTATTGAGCACCGATATGAGGGAGAGTTCATACAACTCACAGCCCCTATAAACCATGTAGCCGACGTGGGTAGAAAGGGTCATACTTTTTAGATGATTTCTTAGTGCTTTTTAGCATAGACTAGTTGATCCACTTAGTTGAGAGGTCTTATACCTTGGAAAAGTATAGGACAGTTTTGGTAGTGTGGGCGAGACGATATATCATCACATAGCTCATAGTGATGGTTGTCGGTTAGAGAAACTCTCACAGAGTTATATTGTATTTTTATATACACACTGAGTATTATTGTATTTTTCAATACATTGAGTTGCTATCTTCAGTTTTACAACTTTCCATATATATATTGCATCTTTTACTTTTGCTTTATCCTTGAGTATCATGAGTTGAGTATTTTGAGTTGAGTATCTTAAGTTGAGTACCTTCAAGTTGAGTATTTCGAGTTGAGTATCTTGAGTTGAGAATCTTGAGTTGATATGTGCTTCATTGTGTCGAGTACCTTACTGTTGAGTTTCAATGAGATGAGAACCTTATTACTGAGTTGAGTATCTTATCCTTGAGTACTTCTGAGTTGAGTAAGTTTGAGTAGTTTTGAGTATCCTTGAGTATTCCTTGAGTTGAGTAAGTTTGAAAAGAGGTAAGTATGTTTCTTTTTTTTTTTATCAAGTTCAAGCTTATGTTATGTTTTAGAATTCCCCTTACATGCTCGTACATCCTACGTACTGAGCCATTTAGCATGCATCATTTCATGATGCAAATACAGGTATTCAGGGTCATCAATAGGAGCTTCGTTGATACCACATGGAGTTCGAGTTATCTATAGTGAGCCTCCTTGCTTCCGGAGGGTTTCACTTTTACTTTTAGTTATATCAGTTGTTAGGATGTCGTGGGTCTTGTTCCGACTTCCATCTTTGTCATTTAGAGATTTCATAGATGGACAGTAGATTTTCAGAAGTCTGTTCATTTAATTTGTTAAATGCTTTAAAGACTTAAGTTGCCTATTTTATGGCGAGTTGAATAATTTATTTTTATTCAAAGTTTTTCATTTGAGTTAAAGCTTTGTGAGTTTCATGAATTTTTTTTATTCAGTTTTTAAGTTTTGTATGCTTGAGTTAGTCTTCCACTTGTAGTCAGCCAGGATGAGGATTCGCTTGGGGACCATCAATGGTTCTCGAGTACTGGCCACGTCCAGGGTGTAGGCTCGGGTCGTGACAGAATTCTTGTGCGTACATGCATGTGACAAAAAAACTCAACAATATAACCGCATGAATATGTAATGTATCAATATTGTATAAATAGTTATGTAATGTATATATAATAATGTATCATATTATAAAATATATATATATATATGCATTCATACAAACTATTATTACATTACTTTTCTCAATCTCTGGCCAACCCAAATATCCTCTAAACAATCTCAAATTTAGATATGCGCTCCTCTCGATGTTTCAAGTCTTTTAGTATATTATTTCGATGTATCATTTTCCTGTAGGAGAGTATTGTTCTAGCTTAGAGTACCTTATATTCTCTCCCTTCAACTTATCAAGGCGGAATGACCTGGGAGACCCTTGTACTTGACTCCGTTTGTAAATTGGACCCTCCTCCTTGTCAATTAGTCAAGTGAATTCTTAAACTCATTAGAACACAACATTTTAAAACCTTTTTTTCATCTTACTAGTGTGCATGAAGTACAACTAATTACACGTGAAATTTCATGTCATTTTTTAATAACACATTAAAAATTATATGTTAAAAAATAAAAATTTCAATCAAGCCACTTTTGTAATTCATGAAATTTTTTAGACAAGCATGTTCTTCATATTTACTTACAAATGAACACTAAATTCATGTCAAATAGATGAAATTCTTCCCTCTTTAACTTGAAAATTCAAATATAAGTTCACCAACACAAATCCAACTAATCTCAATTACAATTTCGAATTAATTTCACAAATTCAAAACTCATTTGTTATTTTTCAAGCTTTCTCTAACATATCAATGGAGTTTTCAATTTTTCAATATCCACCATCATTCTTCATGTTAATCCATACTTGGACCTCTTCTTTGAAGCCTAATAACACAAATAATAATCACAATACTTTGAATAAAAAACTAAAATTTAAAAGGAGGGGCAGATCAAAGTGGTTAGGTGGATGGTTGATTTGCAGTGAAAGAGAAGTGTGGGTTGAAGAGGAAGTGAATGAAGGGGAAGAGGAGGAGAGTGGGTGTGATGGGTGAAATTTCAAGAAGAAGAAGAGAGAGAGAGGATTGGGGACTGAGGAGAGAAGGTT
>JAJOOR010086336.1:0-35822 GCA_036250505.1 Solanum acaule | reverse complement strand
ACCCATGAATCCCCCATAATTCTAAATTGTGAATTCATGATGTGGGTTGATTGATTATAGAAGCATGTCAATTGATTATGTTTATGTTAATTGAGTTATTAAATCATTATATTCCCCTATCTAATGTAGAAATTCTAGATGTTTGGGCTGAGTTTGATTTATAGCCTTGAAGGGCAAATTATGAAGGATTGTACATGCTGATGGGAAGTGTGTATGAGCTTATGATTTACTTAGATAGTGAATATCCTATGACTATTGTGTAAGTGTGGTATTGTTGCAAGATCATTCTCCCCATACCCTTACACATGACTATGCATGAAATATCTATGAATATGATAATATTGTTGTGTTGATTGGAAGGCTATTCTCATGAACACACTATGAATATTATGTGAAAGGTTTACTCACATGTTGATGATTCTAAGGTTGAAAGGACATTCTCACCTAATGAATCCATGAGCTATTATGATACTATGTTGGTTTGAGTGCCTAGTGCATTCTTTCATGAACATGAACTTAAGTAAAGACTTAATATGAACTTTAAAGGGAATTATGCTTAGCACCGCGTGGATATGAATATGAGATGTAAGCTTTTACATTAGAAAGTATGGCTTCCCAAAGTAAGTTATCTCATGAGATGGAAACCTTTTACGTTAGAAAGTCCGGGTTTCTAGTAGCAATCTCCTAATCCCATAACTATGTGCCCACATAGGTCTTTAGCTAGTAGATCCACCTAAAAGCTAATATGTTAGTTCTACCTGAGGCAAGTAGGACACCTCTTTTCGGTGTGGGGGTAAGACACCAGATTCCATATAGCTCCCATGGTCTATGTTGGTTAAGGCTATATTTCCCTATATGATAAGAATATGAATATGACAAGAGAATTAACTATAACTATGGCTTCTTAAGAGGTACTACTTAGTATGAGTGGGGGGTATGGGACTCCATTTATGCATTGCACAAATAGGTTTTAAGAGTGGCTGTGGTGAGGTTCTCTTATGTTATGAAGACTTATGAATTATGCATGTATGATATGTATTGTTGTTAAGGATGACTTTACTTGCTACAAGTTATGAATATGAATACTTCATTGTCTATGTTTGTTGGCTATGATGAGGTCAAGGTATGAGATGTATGATGCTGGTGACCTAAAAGTGGTACTTAGTCTTAGGTAGGATTATGGGATCTTACATATGCATTGCACAAGTATAGCTTTGGGTTGATAATGGTGGATTATGGTTGGATTGATGATTAATTGATGATTTATGATAAAATCCCCCCCAAGTACCCATGAATCCCCCATAATTCTAAATTGTGAATTCATGATGTGGGTTGATTGATTATAGAAGCATGTCAATTGATTATGTTTATGTTAATTGAGTTATTAAATCATTATATTCCCCTATCTAATGTAGAAATTCTAGATGTTTGGGATGAGTTTGATTTATAGTCTTGAAGGGCAAATTATGAAGGATTGTACATGCTGATGGGAAGTGTGTATGAGCTTATGATTCACTTAGATAGTGAATATCCTATGACTATTGTGTAAGTGTGGTATTGTTGCAAGATCATTCTCCCTATACCCTTACACATGACTATGCATGAAATGTCTATGAATATGATAATATTGTTGTGTTGATTGGAAGGCTATTCTCATGAACACACTATGAATATTATGTGAAAGGTTTACTCACATGTTGATGATTCTAAGGTTGAAAGGACATTCTCACCTAATGAATCCATTAGCTATTATGATACTATGTTGGTTTGAGTGCCTAGTGCATTCTTTCATGAACATGAACTTAAGTAAAGACTTAATATGAACTTTAAAGGGAATTATGCTTAGCACCGCGTGGATATGAATATGAGATGTAAGCTTTTACATTAGAAAGTATGGCTTCCCAAAGTAAGTTATCTCATGTGATGGAAACCTTTTACGTTAGAAAGCTTCTTAAGAGGTACTACTTAGTATGAGTGGGGGGTATGGGACTCCATTTATGCATTGCACAAATAGGTTTTAAGAGTTGTTGTGGTGAGGTTCTCTTATGTTATGAAGACTTATGAATTATGCATGTATGATATGTACTGTTGTTAAGGATGACTTTACTTGCTACAAGTTATGAATATAAATACTTCATTGTCTATGAATGTTGGCTATGATGAGGTCAAGGTATGAGATGTATGATGTTGGTGACCTAAAAGCGGTACTTAGTCTTAGGTTGGATTATGGGATTTTACCTATGCATTGCACAAGTATAGTTTCAGATTGCTTATGATATGGTTTGACTTATGTTTCTTCACAAATGTGCATGATGGCTTTTAAACTTGATAAATGCATGATTCTAACTAAATGTATCTTTTGAGCATGTTTTAAGGATTTTTATGCATGGCCTCCATACTTAGTACATTTTTGTGCTAACCCATATTTTCTACCTTTTTCTGTAAGTATAGGTCCCGGTCGTTGAGGTTGCTTCTCTTTGGGTGAAGGCATGGATTGATTCTCTCCTTGCCTTGGTGAGTCCTCATGGTTCGAGGACAAGAGTTATTCTTTCTAGTTTCCTTTCATATGTTCAACTTTGAGACTTTATTGTAAAAAGGGCTATGACCCTATTGATTCTCGATTGTACTAGATGGTTTATGAAGACAATATCTAGACTTATATTTCAATTTTATAAAAAGACTTTGATTGTAAAAAGTTTTAAATTTTGCATAATTTCTATTAGTTATGTTTATGATTATGCTAAGGGCTTATATGAGACCCCTTCGGGTTCAAGTACGCTGTGTTACATCTAGGGGGTACCCCTGGGTCGTGACAACTACCATGATAAACATATGTTAATTATCGTTTTGATTTATTAAAAGGTGAGATTCTAAGATGGGTCAATATGCCTGGTAGATTGGATGATGATACTATATATTGGTGAAATAATAAGTTAGTTGACAGAATGCATGTCTCAATATATAGATTAATGATATGCCTTTTTGAGAAACTTATAATTTTTCACCATGTCAAACCCTGCAAGTGGATTTATAAATTCGACACATGAAATAAGTAACACGACCCGAGTCTACACCCTGGACATGGCCGACACTCGAGAACCATTGATGGTCCCCAAGTGAACCCTCATCCTGGTTGACTACAAGCGGAAAACTAACTCAAGCATACAAAAGCTTAAAAACTGAATTAAATTCAATAAACTCATCTTTAAAATAATTTGAACAATATTGAATGGAAAACTAAGAGTTTGTAAAAACAACTCAAAGAAGATACACACTAAAAACTACTCAACTTTGTCTATCTATGAACCCTCTACTATTACAGAAGGATATCAAGACAAGACCCACGACATCTCAAAACTACTAACTGTAAGATAAAGGTGAAGTCCTCTAGAATATAAGAAGGCTCACCTAAGCTGACTAGAACATCTCATGACCTCAACAAAATGCCTGTTGATGATACTGAATACATGTGTCTACATCATGAAACGATGCAGGCCAATGGGCTCAGTACATAGAATGTACGAGCATGTAAGGGGAATTCTAAAGCATAAACATAAGCTTGAACTGATGGTAAAGAAACATACTTACCTCTTCTCAACTCAAAGAAACATAGTTCAACTCAATGATAAGATATTCAACTCAGGGAAATAAGGCTCAACTAAATAATAAGATACTTGACTCTGAATACTCAACTCTAGATACTCAATTCAATATAAAGCAACAATACATATGCAATATATGGAAAGCTTTTAAAATAGTAGAAAGCAACTCAGTTTGTGTGCAAGGATACCAAATAAACTATGCTTGTATATGAAAATACAAAGTAAACTATGTGTATATAAGAATACAAAATATCTCTGTGGGAGTTTCTCTAACCGACAGTCATCACTATGAGCTATGTGATGATACAACGTCTTGCCTTACCCTGCCAGGGCCGTCTTATACTTTGCCGGGGTATAGAACCTACTACTAAGTGGATTCACTATTCTATGCTAAAAGCATTAAGAAATCATATAAAAAGTATGACCCTTTCTACCCATGCTGGCTACATGATTTATGGGGGCTGTGAGCTATCTGAACTCTCCCCCATATCGGTGCTCAATACTACTCCCAAAATATACTAGCTCATATGTTTAAAAGCATAACTTTTCTGTGGTTTGAGATTATTACTCAAAGATCTTTCTATTAAAAGAGATGATACTCAAATTGCTCAAAACTCTTTTGGAAATCGGTGTTTCCTCTCATCTTAAATGTGAAAATATTTACTCTTGGAAATACTTAGTTCCCATCTATCATTATAAAGAAAATTAATTCAACTTTACTCTTACTCAATTCATTCTTGAAAAATCATTCTAAACAATATATCAAAAATCAAATTTTAATATGATCATTGATGACTCGGGAAGTCATACTGCATAAACATTGATGGTATGTTTAGATACCATACTGGTCATACATTGATGGCATACTCGATTATCATACTAATCATATTTTAGAAAACTCTTTTCTCAAAACTCATCTTTACTTTCTCAAAACTCAATTTAAGAACTCAAGTGTTGGCTTTAAAAAGCCTTTTCAAAATTTATAACTCAAATCATAAAGTTCATGTGGAACTATGAACATGAATGACTCAATTCAAGGTTTTCAATAACCATACATAGAACTGAAATACTTAATGACACTACTCATCTCAAAATGCTCGACTCGAAGGGTTCATGCAGAATTATGGGCATGAACAACTCAACTCAAAGACTTCATGGGTAACATGTAATAGTTCCATGATTAGGAATATAATCTCAATATGGTTAGGAACTCAATACTCAAGACTTAGAACTTGAGGATACTACTCCTCTCAAAGATGCTCAACTTATGAAATTCTTGTGGAATTTATGGGCATGAACGACTTGACTTGAGGGTCTACATAACAATATGGAACTCATGCATACAACTCTTCTCATTCTCACACATACTTGCTCAAAGCTTAGTTCAAATCGATAGTTGATCTCAAAGGATTCACAATTGAACTCAAAAACTTTCTTGAACTCTACGCTAAACTCTCTCTTGAATGTGAATTATGAATTCAACAGTTATGGTTCAGGATATGAAGGATCTCGTGATGATAAAGTAGACTCATGAATACATTCTCCTCATTCTCATACTCACTTGCTTGAGTCTTGAAACAAGTTATTAGAAATTGTAGGAGACTCCTTAAAAAGACTCAAAGGGATATTCTCAAAATGTTTAGAAGAACTCTCAAAACTTGACTCTTAACTCTACCTTGAATTTGAATTATGAATTTAAGGTTATGATTTATGAGAGGAAAGGTATCGTGATGAATTAAATGAGTCTTAGATAAATAAATCATGAGAAATGGTTAGAAAAACACTATTTAGGAACAAGTCCGCGACACGGAGATGTAATATAATGTTTGGTTGAAATAATTTTTGAAACAGTGGAGTCCGCGTTCTCTCCACGACGTGGAGAGGACCTAGTACTTTGTTTCTGTCTGACTTTTTCTTACTCGTTTTTCGACCCTAATTCGCCTAGAATCGAATGGTTTCTTTCCCAGTCACTTAGATTCGAATACTCAACTTATGTACAAGATAATCTACTCCAAACCACCCTCAATTCACTAACTTTTATCTCAAGAAGTCATCAAACCCATCCTAATTCAAGAACGGAAACAATACTTTTAAGAAACAAATGAAGAACTCAAATTCTTCAACTTCAAGAATGAAACTTCACTGAAAATAACATGATTGGCTTGTGGGTGAACAAACCCAACACTATGGAAGCTTACATAACTCTTAGGGATCAAAGCCATGGACAAAATCCGTAACAACTCTCAAGAATCTCGACGAACACCTTGATCCTTTCCTCTTTTCTCCTCTTTTCTCTTCTTGCTCAACTAAAACCCTAGGCACATATTAGGATTATAAAACTGAACCAAATCAGTTTAGACCCCTAAAAACTTACTAAAAATGAATTAAATCTGATTGGTTAAGGAAAAGACCAAAAGACCCCTCATATTTTCGGGTAACTTTCCTTAACTGGACAGCCTGACTTCAAAATAGCATATTTCACTCATCTGAACTTGAAACTTAGAAAACTCATTGGCATTGGAAAGATAATTCAAAGGTCTTTCATTTGATATCTTATGGGCCACCTAACTCATCTTGTACTGAAAGTTATGGTCGTGTGAAGTTTACCCAAAACTTAAAGGAACTTAGGAATGACTTGAATGATTTTCTCTTTAGTTCTTCTTGTAACTCAAGGTGCTACATCTAGTGACCTTAACACTTAAGAAAATTTTAATTCCTCGATAAAATCCATCTCACAACGAAGGATAGTTCGAGTCTTAGTTCAAAAAAATTCTGGGGTGTTAGAATATCTCCCCCTTGGATCATCCGTCCTCGAATGACGGCTGGACTGGGTATTGAACGGGGTTACTCTTATCATCTCTGCCATACCAACTTGAATTTTCTCGCATTACTATTTGGAACCAACTAAGGGATCTCATTTAGCTATTTCTCATAGCAAAACCTCATCCTCTTCATTTATAACCTTGGATGAAATTATCAGACCATCATGATCACAATAGGATCATTAAATTTCTCTTGCTAACATCACTTCATTACAAAAAGAAACTCTGAAAAGATATTTCCCATACTCTTTGGAACTCATTACAATGTTATTTTCAAACTTTTGACTTGATTTCTCATCTCGTCATCTCCCCCTTAGGTCTAAAGCTGACACATGAAAGTTATGGACCTATTCCATCATCTCTAAATTGTTCTACATCCTCTTAATACCACGAGGCTCTCCCCTTCAAAGTTCATAAGCCTAGCTTGGGTCTATCACCTCATGAATATTCTGCTAGCTGATTCCACACATATACTTGGTCTCCTCTAACACGATGACACATCGACATCAACTCTTTTCTGGTTAAAAATATACTCTAACTTATCTTGACTAGTAACCATTCCTGTTTCTTCTATCAAGAACTCCTTACAACATTATTATTCCTTTTTCTACTCATAAAGGAACTCATCACTTATAACTGATTGGGTACACGATTGCAATAACATAATATGTCCCATCACTATCTCCTTTCCTTAGATTACTGAACCTCTGCATACTTTTCTCTTAAATTAAGGGCACTCTTTACTACTACTGCTCATAATCTCGTAACTCAGGCTACCTCTTCAAGTGAAAATACTACCCAAGCTCTAATCATACTTCCTCATAAGGATCTTAGTTGATACAAGGCTTAAGGAAAAGAGTACAACTTGCTTTTAGCCCAAATGCACGATTCATATAATTATGGGTGCATTCCTCTAAAACTCAAAGCTTAACTAACTCATGGGCTTCTCTCAATCCCTTCTGGAGTCTCATGACTTCCTCAAGACTCTTGCTAAGAATAACTAATCAGTAAAGGACTGACGTTCCTTTTCAACCACATCTAGTATGATGGGTAGTCGATTGATTCTGAAAAAATGCATGAGTATGAATAAATCTCTATGAAATAGCTCTATTGCACGATTAAGAGTATGAAAGAAGGGAAACTTTTCTAAAATGTCTGTAGTCCCTCGTTTATAGAAGTGGGGCCCTCATAACCATAAACAAGACTCTACTGACACGACTTCATATACACCCTAGGACATTTGAAACCTGACTCTGAGACCAAGTTTGTCACGACCCAAGTCTACACCCTGGACGTGGCCGACACTCAACAACCATTGCTGGTCCCCAAGTGAACCTTCATCCTGGCTGGCTACAAGCGAAAGACTAACTCAAGCATACAAAAGATTAAAATTTGAATTAAATTCAATAAACTCATCTTTAAAATAACTGAACAATACTCAATAGAAAACTCAGAGTTTGTAAAAACAACTCAAAGAAGATGCATACTGAAAACTACTCAACTTTGTCTATCTATGAAGCCTCTACTATTACAAAAGGATATCGGGACAAGACCCACGACATATCAAAACTACTAACTGTAAGATAAAGGTGAAGTCCTCCGGAATATAATAAGGCTCACCAAAGCTAACTGGAACATCCCATGACCTCAACGAAATGTTTGTTGATGATCCTGAATACGTGTATCTGCATCATGAAACGACACAGGTCAAATGACTCAGTACATGTAATGTACGAGCATTTAAGGGGAATCCTAAAGCATAAACATAAGCTTGAAGTGGTGGTAAAGAAACAAACTTACCTCTTCTCAACTTACTCAACTCAAAGAAATATAGTTCAACTCAATGATAAGATATTCAACTCAGGGAAATAAGGCTCAACTAAATAATAAGATACTTGACTCTGAGTACTCAACTCTGGATACTCAATTTAGTATAAAGCAACAAAACATATGCAATTTATGGAAAACTTTTAAGACAGTAGAAAGCAACTTAGTTTGTATGCAAGGATACCAGATAAACTATGCTTGTATATGAAAATACAAAGTAAACTATGTGTATATAACAATACAAAATATCCCTGTGGGAGTTTATCTAACCGACAACCATCACTATGAGCTATGTGATGATACAGTGTTTTGCTTCACGTTGCCATGACCGTCCTATACTTTTTCGGGGTATAGAACCTACTACTAAGTGGATCCACAAGTCTATGCTAAAAGCATTAAGGAATCATCTAAAAAGTATAACCCTTTCTACCCACACTGGCTACAAGGTTTATGGGGACTGTGAGTTATCTTAACTCTCCCCCATATTGGTAATCAATACTACTCCCAAAATATACTAGCTCATATGTTTGAAAACATAACTTTTCTGTAGTTTGAGATTATTACTCAAAGATCTTTCTCTTAAAAGAGATGGTACTAAAACTGCTTAAAACTCTTTTGAAAATCTATGTTTCCTCTCATCTTAAATGTGAAAACATTTACTCTTGGGAACTAGTTCCCATATATAATTTTAAAGAAAATGAATTCAACTTTACTCTTACTCAACTCATGCTTGAAAACTCTTTCTCAAAAATATATCAAAAATCATATTTTAATATGATCATTGATGACTTGGGAAGTCATACTGCATGAACATTGATGGTATTTCTAGATATCATACTGCTCATACATTGATGACATACTCGATTGCCATACTAATCAAGTTTTAGAAAATTCTTTCCTAAAAACTCATCTTTACTTTCTCAAATCTTAGTTTAAGAATTCAAGTGTTGGCTTTAAAATTCTTTTCCAAAATTTATAACTCAAATCATAGGGTTCATGTGAAATTATGAACATGAACGACTCAATTCAAGGTTTTCAATAACCATACATAGAACTCAAAGACTCAATGACACTACTCATCTCAAAATGCTTGACTCGAAGGGTTCATGCGGAATTATGGGCATGAACAACTCAACTCAAAGAGTTCATGGGTTACATGTAATAGTTCCATGATTAAGAATATAATCTCAATAGGATTAGGAACTCAATACTCAAGACTTAGAACTTGAAGATACTACTCCTCTAAAAGATGCTCCACTTATGAAGTTCATGCGGAATTAATAGGCATGCACGACTCGACTCGAGGGTCTACATAATAATATGGAACTCATGTATACAACTCTTCTCATTCTCACACTTACTTGCTCAAAGCTTAGTTCAAATCGATAGTTGATCTCAAAGGATTCACAATTGAACTCAAAGACTTTCTTGAACTCTACTCTTAACTCTCTCTTGAATGTGAATTATCAATTAGAGAGTTATAGTTCGTGATATGAAGGATCTCATGATGATAAAGTAGACTTATTAATACATTCTCCTCATTCTCATACTCACTTGCTCGAGTCTGGAAACAAGTTATTACAAATTGTAGAAGACTCTTCAGAAAGACTCAAAGGGATTTTCTCAAAATGTTCGGAAGATCTCTCAAAACTTGAATCTTAACTCTACTTTGAATTTGAATTATAAATTCAAGGTTATGATTTATGATAGGAAAGGTATCGTGATCATTTAAATGAGTTTTAGATAAATAAATCACGAGAAACGGTTAAAAAATCACTGTCTGGGGAGCAAGTCCGCGACGCGGAGATGAATGATAATGTTTGGTCGAAATAATTTTTGTAAAAGTGGAGTCCGCGTTCTCTCCACGACACAGAGCAGAAAGATTTACTCTGAAGGAACAGGTCCGCGTCGCGGACCTGGTACTTTGTTTCTATCTGGCTTTTTCTTACTCATTTTTCAACCCTAATTCGCCTAGAATCGAATGGTTTCTTTCCGGATCACTTAGATTCAAATACTCAACTTATGTACAAGATAATCTAATCCAAACCACCCTCAATTCACTAACTTTTATCTCAAGAACTCATCAAACCCATCCTAATTCAAAAACGGAAACAATACTTTCAAGAAACAAATCAAGAACTCAAATTCTTCAACTTCAAGAACGAAACTTTACTGAGAATAACATGATTGGCGTGTGGGTGAACAAAACCATTACTATGAAAGCTTACATACCTCTTAGGGATCAAACCCATGGCGAAAATCCGTAATAACTCTCAAGAATCTCGACAAACGCCTTGATCCTTTCCTCTTTTCTCCTCTTTTCTCTTCTTTTCTCTTCTTGAACTCTCAACTAAAACCCTAGGCACATATTAGGATTATAAAACTGAATCAAATCAGTTTAGACCTCTAAAACCTTACTAAAAATGTATTAAATCTGATTGGGTAAGGAAAAGACCAAAATACCCCTCATATTTTTGGTTAACTTTCCTTAACAGGACAACTTGACTTCAAAAGAACATATCTCACTCATCCAAACTCGAAACATAAAAACTCAGTGGCATTGTAAAGATAATTCTAAGACCTTTCATTTGATATATTATGGGCCACCTAACTCATCTTGTATGGAAAGTTATGGTCATTTGAAATTGACCCAAAACTTAATGGAACTTAGGAATGACTTGAATGATTTTCTCTTTAGTTCTTCTTGGAACTCAAGGTTCTACATCTAGTGACATTAACAGTTAAGAAAATCTTAATTCCTCGGTAAAATCCAATTCACAATGAAGGATAGTTCGAGTCTTAGTTCAAAAAATTTATGGGGTGTTACAATATGTTAAGTAGTGTTCTAAAGGAAATTTGATCATTGAATTAAATTCATCACTAATTTAATTTATTGATTAATATATGTAATCTTAACATGGGGAATTACATATGTGTTTAATAAGAAATTTTTAAATATAAATAGAGGAGTGCATTATGAATTTCTAGTGGAATGATTTGTAATTTATTATGGTAAGAATAATTCAAAATAGTTATTGAAATTATTTCCCTAATACGAAGCCTCAGTTATTATTACGTGGTCCCTACCATGCCTATATTTAACTAGAACTCAGAATCTATTCTAAGGAGAAAAGGGAGAAGTATGTGTCTTTCTCTATTCTAAGGAAATGGAGAAGTATATGACTTTTTCTATTTCAAGGAAAAGGAGAAGTATGTGTCTTTTTCTATTCTAAGGTAAGGGAGAAGTACATGTCTTTTTCTATTCTAAAGAAAGACATGGTGTTCCCTCTCCTTCTTGGGTAAGGAAGAAATCTCTATAAATAAGGATTCTTCTAACCCTTGAAAGAATTAGTTTTCTGTGTGATACATGTCCATCCAAGTATTGATAGAGTTAAGATGTGAACTTGGGATCACTGTAGAAGACCACAGAACTGGCGTCTAGTTTGTGGACTAGCTTGTGGTTTCGCTTGAAGGTTCTAGCTTGTCGACTAGCTTGTGGATTCGCTTGAAGGTATATGCTCACACTTCAAGAGGTAAATCTTGAATAAAATTTCAGAGAGTTTATGTGTTCTAGCATAAACTCTTGATTGTCTATTATTCATGTGAGCAGTATGATTATGGTATGCTTCCGCTGTGCATATAGTGTTCCAACAACAATGCCTTCTTTAGAAGGTACACTCTGTCATCTTTGCCTCTGATAGAAAAACCTTCAGGTTGTTCTACAAATATTTCTTCTTCAAGGTATCCAGTTAGGAAAGTTGATTTTATATCAAGCTGGTGTATCTTCCATCCCCGTTGGGGTGCTAAAGATAGAAATATTCTTATCGTATCTAAACGGGTGACAAGAGCAAAAGTTTTTGAAAAATCTACTTCAAACATTTGTGCGTACCCTTTTTGCAACAAGTGTGGCCTTGTACTTGTTTATGGAACCATCATGATTGATCTTGGTTTTATAAACCCACTTGACTCCAATAGCCTTCTTATGCAATGGTCTATCAACCAACTCCAATGTGTTGTTCTTTTCTATCATTTTGAGCTCCTTGTGCATTGCATATCTTCACTTTTCATCTTTAGCAGCCTCTATAAATTCTTCTGGTTCTAAAATTGCAACATTACACCTTTGATATATATCAGAAACTGTTCTTGTGCCTCTAACGGTACATCATCAACATCTTCGTCTTGAAATTCTAGTTTTTTTTTTGCTTTTCATCATCTTGACAACTCTAGGTGTCATTTTTCACGAACTTGACATCCTTGCTAACAATGATTTTGTCAGTTTGAAGTTGATAGATCCTATAAGCTTTTGAGCGACGGTTGTATCCTACAAAAATTCCACCTTCTTATCCAACATATCTCTTTTCACCTGAGGTACATAAGAAAAACAAAGACAACCAAATATTTTCGGATATGATAGCAAAGGTTTGTAACCAAACCAAGCCTCAAATTGTGTTTTCTTTTCCAAGGCCTTAGTTGGCAATCTGTTTAGTAGAAATACTACAGTATTTGAAACTTCAACCCAAAATTTCTTTGGCAGTCCTTTCTCATGGAGCAAACAGCTTGTCATCTCTATTAGCGTCCTATTTTTTCTTTCCACTTCTCCGTTTTGTTGGGGGAGTATAGGGTGTTGTTAGTTAATGCTCAATTCCTGTTGCATTACAAAACTTGTTGAATTTTTCTAAAGTGTATTCAATTACATTATATGTTCTTATCACCTGAATTCTGCAACCACTCTGAATTTTCACAAAAGCCTTGTATTTCAAGAATACATCAACGACCTTAGATTTATAATTTAAAATATAAATCCAACAATATATGGTACAATCATCAATAAAGGCAATATCGTACTTACTACCTTTAAAAGATGGTGTTTTTTGAGGTCTGCCTACATCTGTGTGAATAAGTTGCAGCTTTTGCTTTGCCCTCCATGATGAATTCTGAAAATGAAACCTTGTATTCTTTCCATACTGACAAGCTTCACAAGTAGGCACGTTCTTCTCAAGGCTTAGGAATCCTTATGCTAGTTGATTTTCTTTCATGAATATTATATTATCATGATGAAAATGTCTGAGTCTTTTGTGCCATAATTCTGAGTTATTTTCCAAGTGGATAATTGCTGCTTGCTCTTCGCCCAACAGGTTCAAGGAAAACCTTTTTTCCTCTCATCTTGACCTTGAACATCTCCTTTTTATCAACATCCTTGATTACACATGCTTTTTCTTCAAACAACACTTTCAAACCATTTTGAAGTAGTTGTCCAACACTTAAGAGGTTTTGATCAAGATCAGGAACAAAAAGAACATCAACTATAAGTTTCAAACTTGTAAGGCAATCAATTGAAATTGTTCCTCTACCTCTCCCATCGAGATATTCTCCAATTCCTATTGTCACTTTGGAAATAAAATATCTATCTAGATCTTTAAAGAGTTCTTGATCCCTTGTCATGTGATTGGTGCATCCTCTATAAATTAACCAACTTTTAGAAGCGCTTTTGCTATCAAAACAAGTTGCTACAAACAATTGCTCTTCTTGATATAGATTTACAGAAGCCTAAGCTACTTCTTGTTGCGGTTGTGACTTTCATACCCTCTTCACATGGACTAGTTGACCACATTTTTTCCACTTGACATCTGTTCTCCACCAACATTTTTGTTGGGAGTGATTTGTCTTTTTGCAATGAAGGCAGGGAGGCTGACTTCCTCCCTAGTTGTTGTAATTATTGCTCGGCTTTTGCTTCTTGTTATTTTTCCTTTCTTTGTTTGACTAGTTGTTCTGTGAATTAGCTTGAAAAACACTTTCAACAGAACCTTCTACTTTCATTAATCTCCTTTGCTCCAATGCCTGCAAAGCTATAACAAATTCTGCCAAGGTAACACTTGAAAAATCTTTAGAATTCTGTAAAGAAGAAATTGTGGCTTCATATTTCTCAGGAACTGTAACAAGAATCTTTTGAACAATTCTTTCATTAGTGGAATCTTTACCAAAAAACCTCACCTTGTTGGCCAAGTCGAGTAGTTGGTTTGCATAATCTTTTATAGTTTCTGATTCTTTGATTCTCTTTATTTCAAATTCTCGAATAAGATTTATCACTTGCATATTCTGCACTCTTTCATTTCCTTGGTATTCTTTTTTGAGATACTCCCAAATTTCTGCAGCAAACTTTATTTGCATAATTCTGGTAAGAATTGAAGGGGATACTATAGAAAAAATGCAAGCTTTATCTCTGGCTTTCCTTTTCTTATTCTCCTTGTGATGTTTCAGTGTTGGATTATCACCGAGAGGAATTACTTCATAATCCTCTTCTATTGCTTCCCAAAGATCCAACGCTTCAAGATGAACCACCATTCTAATTGCCCAAGCTTGATAATTCTCACCATTGAAGACTAGTGGAGTTAAGAAGCTTGTTTCAGAATTCATTTTCTATAAACTATTTAAGATAGTAGTTCGAAGAATCATTTATGTGGTTCACTCTTTTCTTACAGGTCCTTCAAGATTGTAATGCTCTGATACCAGTTTGAAGGAGAATAACAAATATTGACTAAGAAGGAAAAAAAAGATAAGAAGGCTAAGTTGCATACTTTATTGAAATAATGACTGCAATATAAATACATGAATTCATACCTTAAAAAGCTAAAGAAAAAGAGTAAAATAAGCTAACATTATCTCCAGCAACTAACTAATCAGATTCTGCCCAACACTATTGCCTTGTTTATTTGAACTTAATCCTACCTTTAAGTTGTATATTGATACAGAAAAAAATTAGAATAATCTCCAACTTTTGAGTCATCACTTTTAACAATTCTAATCAGCTAATGACAGTGAATGGTGCAACATCTATCATTTGATGTTGTGTTGATTGAATTTTAACAGATGCTTCAGCAAAAGTAGTCACGTATGACCACCTTGGGGATGGTAACTTACATTTGAATATATCACCTCCTCAGTAAGATGATAATATACTTTAGAATCCAGGATAAACTTTATAAAATCATACCTAGATGGTGCATAGGGATTTGAGATGGCATTTTGCACAACTTCTAAGGATGGATAGGAGAACTTTTGAAATTAAATGAATCTAGGAAATAGCTCGGCTAAGAGATGAACTGCAATAAACAAAGGCGACCATAATTTAATAATAAGAAAGGCATGAAATTATATAAAATTAGCATAACGTTCCAAAAATTTCAAGCCTCCAGCCATACATAAAAGGAAAGGTTAAAAGTCGCTAAGATAAAGATGAAAATAAGTTTTCTTTTGGTCCACAGTTCAGGAGTATTTATTAGCCCATTAACTATAAGCACAAATAGACAATGATTAGAATTGTAAATATACCTTAATCTTTCTCTTTTCTAGTTCAGAAGTTGTGAGCATAGCTTGTTCTTTTCCAGCTCAGAGAGGTGTGGTTAAGAGATGAACATCAATTAATAAAGATGATCATAAGGTAATAATCGGAAAGACATGGAAATATATAAAGTATACATAAAGTTCTAAGCTTCCAGCCATATGTAAAGATAAGTGTAAAAGTGGCAAAGACAACGATAGTTCAAGTTTTTTTTTTTTTTAGGTTTAAAGTTCAAGAGTTTTTTGGCATATTATCCATAACCATAGAGAGACCTTGATTAGAATAGTGACAACACTGTACTATTTTTCATCTCCAGTTAAGAAATTGTATCTATACGTTTTTCTTCTCAAGTTAAGGATCCTGACGGAGTATAAGAAAAGGCAAAAAGTGTAATGTCTTACATTATCCTAGTAGTCTTTGAAAGGCACAACGCTTGGAAGGTAAATTATAAGTTAAATGGAAAAGGCATTGGAATAATGGAAGAGTCAGTTTTTAAGCATGAAATGGGTACTAAGAATCGAAAAACAGTATAAGTTGGGCTACCAAGAGTGAATTTGAACTGTCATAAGAGTAAGTGTAAGATATTTTCTCTACTAAATGTGATCTAAAGGTAAAAGGAAGATGTTAAAATGTTTGAAGTTATAAAGATCAGTAAAGATATTTTTTTCTTTTAGTGTCAAGTATAAGAATTTTAAGATTAAAAAACAATTTTGAACAACCCATAAACAAATGAAGATTGCAAAGAAAGATCTGGTGTAAAGTGTGAAGTAAGATTTCAAAATGAATAAGGGCGAAAAGATATGGAAAGGACATCAAAAGCACAGTAAAATCTTGTGTAAACTGAAGGATTTATTTATGAACAAATCCTGTGGGTAGCGTATAAGGAAAAATCAAATAGTGTTACATCTTACAAAATCCTGGAAGTGTTTGAAACCCATAACACTTGGGAGGTAAATTATAAGTAAGATGGAAAAAGGCGTGAAATAATGTAGGGGTCAGATTTCAAGCATGCAATGGGTTCCAAGAATTGAAGAGAATCATACATTGGGCGTGTTAGACTGAATTTGAACTTCTTGAGAGTAAGTATAAAATTTTTGCATAGTTTGATTAAATTTATATGGCAAACTTGAAATAAGGGAAAAAGACATTTCGAGAGCTGTAATCGTGAAATGGTGTGGAAGCAAAATAAAATATATTGTTCAAGGAAGAATATTATGTAAAATTTTTACTTTTTTTGTTGTTTTTATATGCTGAAGTTGGTATAATGGGAGAAGTAAGATTCTGGAAGCACCAACCTTGAAAATTAATGGGAAGAGGGAAACATTGTAAAATGAAGAGTTTAATATATTTAAAATGAAGAGTGTCGTGTAGATATTGTATAAATGCTGAATTTGGTATGTAGGGAAACAGTAGATGTCGGAAGTAACAACCTTGAATAGTTCTGGTAAGGAAATATATTGTAAAGGGAATTTCGAGAGTAACAGCCTTGAAAACTTATGGGAAAAAAAGAAGTATCACATAGAGTTTAATAGACTTAAAAGGATGAGTGTAATGTAAAAGATGAAGCTTTAGGTAAGAAACACAACTGAATTCAAATTTCAAGAAAACTGCGGAGAAAACTCTAAACATAACGTTTCACTAATCGAATTGAGATGTAGAGCATGATGAAATACTAGTCCATCACTATGAGTAGCCTTGCATACCTGATTATGAAGCTATTAGATCAAAAACGTTTGTGGAGACTTGATCTTTCTTGAGCTTGAGGAAGAACATTAGTTTTCTTGGAGGATGCAAATCATGAAATAAAACAGCAACTATAACTAAATCCATGTTTCAAATTCTTGGAATTGGTTTACTAGGAAAATTAAAAACTTTTAATGTACAAACCAGGAAAAATTTCATTATTAGTTGTGAAAGTGAAATCTGACCAAAGTTAAAGTACAAACCAAGAAAAATGTCTAATCTTCCTAGTAAACCAATTTCAAAAATTTGAAATAGGGATTTAGTTATTGTTGCGGTTCTATTTATTGGTTTGCATCATCTGTGAGATACTAACCAGAGGTTAGAGGAGAGAAATGAGACGTAGCCAAGGTAACGTTAATTGTTCATTTTAGTGGAAATAATACGAGGGAAAAAGGTTAAAACGCCAAAAGGTTGACATGTGGAAATTCTTGCGAGTTAGATTTGGTGTAACTAGGCAGGGCTATGCCTTTTATGAAGTGCTCCCACTCTGAATCAAATAGCCAATTTTTGGGAAGGTCAATGTGTTGCATCCACAACATGAGTATATCTTGTGACCCTTTCTTAGTTTTTATTTTCTTTTGGTATTTATAGACTGCACATACCATTTGTGTACCGCTTTCATGCAGTCTAGACTTGAAATTACTCAACTACTTATATTTGTTCATCTTCATGGTTTAGAATGTGAAACGAAGCACCTTTGACATTTCTCAATTTTTGGGAAATGGAGCTAGTCTTTTTTGCTAAAATAAGGCCAACAACTTGTATTTAGTACATGTTGAATGTAAAATGTACCAAAGCTAGCTCTTCATGTGTTGCTTTCTAGATCTACCCTTTTTTTTTTGTCATATAAGATGTCAATGAGGTTTTTCGTTAACTTTTTCGTATTATTGAACTTTAAGGAAGTGAAAAAGCCATGTTTGGACCTGTAATTGTGTGGAGCGCAATAAAGATAAGCGGGCTTTCCCTGTTTTTACAGTTCATTTGTGATGTACTAATGTTATTACTGTGTGCAATGTATAAAGGGAGACTTACCTACATCTGCTAATTGCATCTCACATTGTTGGTTACTTTAAGCTTTTCCTTCCCTTGAATGTATGTTGTATGTGTTAGTGAAAAATTACAAAAAAGAGAATTACAAGATTACAATTGAAAATAAAAAATGAAGAAATAAATCTCTTCAGGCTTAGGCACGGATATCTCGCTCTATTTAAGGAGATTCAAGCCCACTGCAGTAAATGTTTTTCACCGGTCCAGCAGTAGTCCTCTTGACTTGTCCCCTCCAGGATACAACAAACTTCACAAAGTATAACTTAACAACGCTAGACAAGAGTTGAGTCCAAAGCTCCACAAAAAAGAACACCTCCCTTCAACTAATACGAATTCTCTTTTGACAAACTTTATGCACTCTATTTTTAGGAGTTACATAGGTTACAAGGATAATGAAGGAGTAAAGAATGGAATAATGAGAGGGCCAACCAATGCCTCTAACGTGCATTTGCACAACTGCCAACTTTCCAAACGTTCGTCACAAAGCCTAATGCAATAATGCCTTTGGATATTAATTATCCACTAAGTAATTAGGCACAAAGCATTGCAACGGCCATAACTCCCATGTCCTCAATTCCATTCCATTGTGGCAGAATGGCTATTTTAGCCTATAACATAATTATGTGAGACGAATTAATAATAAACAAATATTAAAATGCTTAAAAGACCAACAATACCCCGCTCATTTTAGTATTAGATAAGAGAGTCCATCAGCTGAAGGAAGACTACTATGCATAATGAAGGTGTACTCTGCATTGAACCTCCACTTAGTGAAATAGTAACTTTTACTCCAGAGTCGTAGTGGTCTCAGACTTGACTATGACTGCTTAAGGGAAATAAAATATCACTGTCCACACATAATAATCAAGGTGTTAACATGAGCTTTAAAGCCAACACGTTATGGCCATGTGCTATCCCGGTTTCATGAGTGCTTTTGAGAATAAGCCCAATTCTCATAGGAAGCGACCTACTTCCACACTCATATAGGTGAAATCTATCGAGAGTGCTCCTATAAGCTTAACACTCCACCCATACGGGCTATAGATATTCATTAAGAGTTTCATCAACTCAACCTTCACAAATCACTACAGGAAACAATGCACTCACATCATAGGGAGGGAATAAAAGATAGTGCATTTTTCACAAGTCATCATATGATTAGTTTTTCCCTTTGAACATGGTTATAGGATCTCTAGTCCCCAGGTTGGGTTTCTTCATATATGACTCAAGGATTTGTAGGCTTCAATCCCATCCCCCTCGATGTGCTCCAAACTTTTTCTCTCGTTAAGGCCTTAGTAAGAGGATCTGCAAGATTATCACAAGATTTGACATAATCAACATTAATGGTACCACTTGTCAAATATGATCTTACATTACTGTGTTTCCTCCTTATAGGTATGGATTTACCATTGTAATAACGGTTTTGAACTCTACCAATCGCAGCAGTGCTATCACAATGAATTAAAATAGGAGGAATTGGTTTTTCAAAATAAGGTAATTGAAATAATAATTATCTTAACCAATTCGCTTCCTCACTAGCTGAAGCTAAAGCACCTCTATGTTAGAGTTAGCAATTATAGTTAGCTTTTTTGATCTCCAACAAATAGCACCATCACCTAAAGTAAAGACATAACCAGTGGTAGAACATGAATCACCTGATAAAGTGTTCCAATCTGCATCACAAAAGTCTTCAAGTACAGCGGAATATTTTTTATAGAACAAACCACAATTTTTTGTTCCAATTAAATATCTCATAACTCTTGTTACAGCATGCCAATGTTCATGTCACGGCTTGCTTGTAAACCTGCCAAGTATTCCTACTCCATATGCAATATCAGGCCTAGTGCAATCAATCACATATCTCAAACTTCCGATTATGCTAGCATATTCCTTTTGATTTATTACATCATTTTCACTTTCAACAGGAAATAAGTGGACACTTGAATCAAAAGGAGTAGAAACATGCTTGCAATCAAGATAGTTATATTTTTTCAAAATTTTCTCAACATAATGTGACTGGTCAAGGAAAATTTCCTCACATGTTCTTGTTATTTTTATTCCAAGAATAAAATTTGTCTCACCAAGATATTTCATATCAAAATAGCTTCTAAGAATATTTTTAGCTTCATCAATAACATTCATGTTAGAGCCAAAGATCAATAAATCATCAACATATAGGCAAATAATCACATGTGAATTATTCCAAGACTTATGATATATGCACTTTATCACACTCATTTGTTTTAAAACCATATTCAATCATGCAGGAATCAAACTTTTCATGCCATTGTTTTGGTGCCTGTTTTAAGCCATATACGGATTTAGTAAGTTTACATACTTTTCTTTCTTGGCTTGCTTCAACAAAAGACTCGGGTTGTTCCATATAAATTTCCTCATTTAGATCTCCATTTAAAAAAAACAGTTTTTACATCAATTTGATGAATTTGCAAATAAAAAATTGCAGCCATAGCAATTAAAAGTCTTATGGATGTAATTCTTGTTACCGGTGAAAAAGTATCAAAAAATTCTAGGCCTTCTAATTGTTTAAAACCTTTTGCAACTAGTCTAGCCTTGTATTTATCAATAGATCCATCCGGTTTTAACTTTTTTCTTAAGACCCATTTGCAATCAATATATTTACAACCCGGTGGTAAATCAACTAACTTCCATGTTTTATTAGAAATCAGAGATTCCATTTCATCATTTACAGCCTCTTTCCAAAAAATAGAATCATGTGAAGATAATGCTTCTTTCAAAGTGAGAGGGTCATCTCCAACATTAAACACATAAAAATCAAGACCAAAATCTTTTTCTACTCTAGCTCTTTTACTTCTTCTTAACTCAAAATCATTAAATTCTTTATTTTTCAAAGTAGAAGTAGAAGAACTAGGTAGTGACAAAATATTTGGTACAATCCTTTGACCCCCACTATTTTTAGAATCAAAAGGGAGATTTATTCTCATGAAAAATAGCATCACCAGATTCTATCACAATATTGTCTTCGAGATTAAAAAAACTATAGGTTGAACTATTTGAAGCATAACCAAGAAAAGCACAAGTAGTAACTTTCTTACCCAATTTTGTAATCTTGGGATCCATTAGCCTCACAAAGGCTAGAGAACCCCAAACTCTTAGATATCCCAAACTTGGCTTGTAACCTTTCCTCAATTCAAAAGGTGTCAATTTAGAGTTTTTATAGGCACACGATTCAACACATAACAAGCAGTCAAAATAGCTTCACCCCAAAAATTTAAAGGTGCATGTAACTCAATAAGGATGACATTAGTCAATTCAACCAAAGTTCTATTTTTCCTTTCCGCTACTCCATTAGATGAAGGAGAGTAAGGAGGAGTAGTTTCATGAATTATTCCGAATGATCTAACAAAAGAATTAAACTCATTTGACTCATATTCACGGCCTCTATCACTTCTAATTCTTTTTATTTTTCTACCAAACTGATTTTCAACCTCATGGAGATAAGTTTTAAAATTTTCAAAAGCATCACTTTTATTTTTCATCAAGTAAACATATGTAAACTTAGAAAAATCATCAGTGAAATTGATAAAATATCTATTACCTCCACGAGTTAAAATTCCACCAAGTTCACAAATATCAATATGAACTAATTCTAACAAATCAGTTTTTCTTTCAACTTGAAAATGAGGTCTTTTAGTGATTTTGTCTTTACTACAAGCCTCACACTTTTCAAAATTCTTTTTAATCATTGAGATTAATCCTAAACTACTCATGATTCCAACTTAACGATCATTAATATGACACAAACGAGCATGCCAAAAATTAGTAGAAGAAAGCCTATAAACATAAGTAGAAGGTTTATTCACTTCTACATTCAATTTGAACATCCCATCACAAGCATATCCCTTTCCCACAAAAATATCCTTCTTCACAATTACATATTGATCAGATTCAATAATCTGTTTAAAGCCTGCTTTATTAAGAAGAAAACTAGACATCAAATTTTTTCTCATGGAAGGAGTATAGAGTACATCTTTCAAAGTTTACCCTTCCAGAAGTAAAACACAATTCGACATCTCCCGTTCCAAGCACTTGAGTTTTGTGAGAATCACCAAGCATGATGATTTTGGGCTCCTCAAAATGAGTATATTTTTTAAACTAGTCTTTGTCATAACAGACATGACGAGTTACACTAGAATCAACCCACCATCCATCAACACTTTCAACCATGTTTATGTCGGTAATCACCGCCACAAAATATTCTTCGGTAACGTTTGCCTGACGGTTAGGACCACGTTTCCGGAATCTAAAAAATTGAGCAATATGCCCACTCTTGCCACAAACAAAGCATGGTTCCTTACCTTGAACTTGTTGATTTTGTGTTTGGTTATTTTCACCATTATTTTTCTTGGGAGGTCTACCATTATTTTTCTTGAATTTTTTCTTCTTAGGCTTCAAAGAAGTATTTTTTGTGAGTTTCAAGAGTAGCATTATTTGAAGTAATTAAATTTACCTTCGTTGTGATGTTGCTCTCTTCTTTTTGTAAAAGTGCATCTTGGCCCGTTGCCTCTTCACCATCATGCTTTTCCACTTTCTCATGATGAGAAATAAGTTCATCATCATCCATGGAGGTGTCATCAACTTTATTAGGATTCTTCTCAGTTAACACATAAGAAACATTGAGAAGACTTAAGTAGAAAAGTACTTTACCCTTTCATCTTTTGAAATGATTACCATTGAACTGAAATGGCTTGTTAAGGTCTCCCATCTTGACATCCGCAGTTTTTTCAATTGTAGTCATTCTGAATCTCCTTAAAATTGTTAGTGAAAAATTACAAAATAAAAAAATTACAAGATTACAATTAAAAATAAAAAATGAAGAAATAAATCTCTTCAGGCTGAGGAACGGATATCTCGCTCTCTTTAAGGAGATTCAAGCCCAGTACAACAAATATTTTTCACCGGTCCAACAATAGTCCTCTTGACTTGTCCCCTCTAGGATACAACAACCTTCATAAAGTATAACTAAACAACTCTAAACAAGAGTTGAGTCCAAAGCTCCACAAAAGAGAACACCTCCCTTCAACTAATAAGAACTCTCTTTTTTACAAACTTTATGCACTCTATATTTTTCTTATGTATTGTGTATCCCAAACCAAATGAAAACCACCACTACTTATACTAGAAGAAGTCTTTCTAGCAATGAATAGGAAGATATTGTGTAGTAAATTAGTGAAGATAATGGTATTAGGAGTTACATAGGTTACAAGGATAATGGAGGAGTAAAGAATGGAATAATGAGAGGGCTAACCAATGCCTCTAACGTGCATTTGCACAACGGCCAACTTTCCAAACGTTCATCACAAAGCCTAATGCAATATTGCCTTTGGATATTAATTATCCACTAAGTAATTAGGCACAAGGCATTGCAACGGCCATAACTCCCATGTCCTCAATTCCATTCCATTGTGGCAGAATGGGTATTTTAGCCTATAACATAATTATGTGAGACAAATTAATAATAAACAGATATTAAAATGCTTAAAAGACCAACAGTATGTATATTGATCTGTACAAGAAGATGATATGCAATCTGCTACTTATAGTTAATGAAGATGTTAGTCATGTTTGTTCTAGTTAAGGGCTACACAATGCTCATCTTCTTAAGATTCATATCTTCTTCTCCAATTTTTACTTGTGTTTTATTTTGTGGTCGGTATTTTTCTTTCTATTCTACGCTGATTACACTTTTTTGCCCGAGGATTATCAAAAAAGGTCTCTCTACCCCTCAAAAGATAGGGATATGGTTTTGGAGAGGGTAATATGTACACAAACCTTTGGCCTAATTAACACATATAAAAAGAGCAATATGAAAAGAAAATACAATAATGAAGAAGTTATGGTCAAAATAATAGAGATATGTCCTCGGTATGTTACATAGTATATCTCCCTGTCTAATCATTTTTTTCCAAAATGTTTTTGGTCAACTTCTACCTCTCCACAAGCTCACCATATTAAATCTCTCACACCTCATTGTATCTTGACATCTTTTCTTCATATGTTCGAACAATCTGTCTTGCCTTCCCAAGATAATAGGTAAGTCTTGCCTTCGCCAGATAATAGCTAAGTGTAAATAGGCAAACCTAATTGTCAAATAAAAAGAAAAAGGAAAAAAAGAACAAAGAAGACGATTTTTACTAGAAAATTATAAGAGGTTATATTTTTGAAAATATTTTTTTTCCAAAAACAATAAACTTTAGGAGAGTAAATATATTTTTAGTCCAAATTAAAGCCCAAAAGGTTGTCATCCTCTATAGGGTTAAAACATATTCTTGAAAAAACTCAACAGTCCACGGCAGCTATGACTAGTACACTTTCGGAAAATTTCATTATCTGTTCAATTTTGTGGGAACCCAAAATGGAATCTGAGGGAGATAAAGCCACTCATCAACAACCAAAATAGGGAGCCCAAATGGAAAATTTGAAGGAGATGAAGCCACCCATCAGCACCAAAAATGTTGCAGACCTACAAAACAAGATCATTTTTATCAACTTCAGTGAATGATTCAATCTTGACAATTCATGTTATGCTAGAAGAACTCATCACTGAAATCCTCTTAAGGTTTCCAGTGAACCCCTTTTGATATTCAGGTCTGTCTTGAAGTCTTGCCTTGCTTTAGTCTCTAGCCCTAAATTTCTCAAGACCCATCGTAGTGTATATGCTAATAAGAAAGATTACACTCACTATAGGGTGATGTGTAGTTTTATAGGTACATTAGATCTTAAAGATTGTACTATTAGTTCTTTATTTTTTGAGTCTGTTACAGAGGTATTTGACTTGGATTATCGCGTGACATCCGATGGATGGTACGACAAATGGCCTCACTCTTTAATGATTCTAGGTTGCATGGATAAATTGATTTGTCTTGCAGGTGAGATATATGATTTCTTTTTATGGAATCCATCAAATAAAAAGTACAAGAAATTGCCTCATCCTAGATCTACAATGTGTTTGATCAGTAGCGATTTTATGGTTTTGGATATAATGAGTTTCACCATGACTATAAGCTAGTGGGTGCCTTTTGTTGTGATGGTGACTTTGGTCGAGGTGAGCTCAAAATATATAATTTAAAGAGTGATTCTTGGGGAAGTGTTGATGATTGTCAAAGTCGGGACAAAATAGTTTTTTAGGTAAGTTTGTGAAGACGAAACTTTACTGTCCTACTGCTATTGTTGATTATCTAATTTTTACTACAAGGACTTGAATATCATTTCTTTTGATTTAGCTATTGAGAAGTGGGGAGAGTTGGAGCATCCCTGCTACAGAGAGGGAGATATTGCTTTGTTTTTGGGAGTGTTGGGGAGTGATCTTTCTATTTATTGTGAGTATAGTAGCTCTCATGTAGATGTTGGAGTTATGAAGTAGTATCAGGTTAAAGAATCTTGGAAAAAGATGTTGACCATTAATTAGCTTGATAATCTAGTGAGGTATGTGATAACACCCAAATTATCCTCAAGACAAGTAAGACAATAAGCGGTCATCGTGCATAAAAATACCCAACTAAGAGTTGGGGTCGAATCTCACAGAGAGTGCTATAATGCAAGGAATTCAATTAGAAAATTTAGATTGTAAAATAATTCATTTGTAGAAATTAAAAGAAAAGGGTGGATGATTCCACCAAATTTACGAAAAAGGTTGTTGATATCAAGTGTCATAATTACACTAAAATTTCAGGAATTCAAGCAACCAGGAAGTAATCTAGGGGTGCGTAGATTAGAATCGATGTCACATAGGGTTTGTTGTGTTGCTCAATAGTGCTAAACAATCATGGAAATACTGGGTCATCTTCAGTTCCACTAATCTTCTTTCGGTCTCATTCATCTATGTGAATTAAAAATCAACCCATTACCTTATAGAATCTATCTTTTGAGCAAATTTGGGAAAATAGATCTGAACCATAATCTCTCTTTCGAGCAAACAATATCAATAAAACATAAATTGCATGCATCAAACTAATTATCCACTCCAATTGATCTCTTTCGGGCATCAATCAACTATCGAGACTAGGATTAAGTTTGCAACCCTAACCCATATATTAACTCCATTTTAATTAGCCTAAATCCAAGAATGAACAACAATAAAACAAAACAAAATACAATACCCACAACATTAAATCAACATCCAACCCCATAATTGCACCCCTAGAATTGGGGTTTTAGCCACATATAACAAAAAGTAAAGAAATTATACCTATTATGATAGCAACCACGAACGTGGTGAAATTAAGTAATTATAATCAACTCTCGCTTCAATTTCAACTTCCAAATGTCAATTTCAAGAGTGAAATTTAAAATCTCAAAACTAAGAATATTTCTCTTAGAGTTCAAAAGTTAACTCTCTCAAAACTCATACAAAGTTAGGAACTGAAACTAGTTTGTAAAATCTCCTTAATTTTCTGTCTCCTTTGGGCTATTTATAGTTTTCCAAGATTTGGCCTATAGTTCACAGCTTGACCAAATCAGAGACATTAGTTAGGCTTGCCAAACAGACTCGGCGGATTGTCATTTGTTCCTTAGCTCACCTTCTTTTTTGCTGAAGGCTTCCGGTGTTTGCACCTCAGTTCATGAATTTGTTTGAGTCTGCATTTCACATTTGGTGGATCACCGATTACCACCTTTGTTCGCCTTTAACCCTTAATTTTTCATCCAAGTCATATCACCTTTGGTGATGGTTATCTTGTTCGCTCTTCATTTTAGCATAGTTGCAATCTAAATTTTTAGTTCGTTGTCCTGTCTTGAACATCTTAAATTGTGAGCAATGTCACTTTGGGTGAGGTTAGGTCATTTGGGCGATCCACCCTTTTGGTTAGGCGACTCCCAGTGTGGAGTTTATACTTCTTTCACTATTTTTAGCTTTTCTTTCAAGTATTTATCCTTGCCTTGTCCTTTAGCCTTCATAGCTTCAAATCATCAAAATATTATCAGGACAGGACATAATTAGGCATTGAAGACACTAATTATTGAACTAAAAAGGCCTCAAATTAATGTAAATCTACCACTCATCAATACCCCCAACTTAAACTGTTGCTTGTCCACAAGTACTTTAAGAACACAATTAGTTCAATAAGGGTGTCTACAACAGTTCTCAATGAGAGCTAACATGCAAGTTCTACCACAAGACAACTATCAAGAATATGCAATACTCAACCATGCTCAAAAAGCTTCAAATGCCACAAACCGGTATCAATCAAAGCTCAAGCTCATTATTGCTTCTTTTCTAGTGCAAACCATGTTTAAAAAAATGCATTCAAGTGCCCTCACATCAAGAACAATTTCATGCTCTCACAAAGAAAGTCAATAAAGAAGTTAGGAATCAATGCAACTCTCACTCTTCGAAAGAGATATACATGCAAGCTTCATCTCATATGTTTGACCATATTTAACAATCATCACACTATCTAGTTCACGCAAGATCTCAAAGTTCTTTTAGGCTTGCAATGGGGCTGAGGTTAAAGGTATGGTCAATTTGACTCAGTGACTTCACCTTTTCAAAACAATGTTGTACTCATCTTCACCTCTTCTCATGTTCTTTCTATTATTTTCACTCGAAGACTCAATCCTCAATTTTTCATTCAATTTATTGGACACCCCTTTTATTTTATCACACTTTCTTTTTCATTTGAATATTTAAACTTTTACTCATTCCCTTTTTCTCTCTTTTGACGGATTCCTTCTTTTTGAAACAAACTTCAAAGTTGAGTATCACTTTTTCTTCCACTTAGGTTTCTTTCCTTCTTTGATTCCACACCCCAACTTAGGCTTTTGACCTAAGTTGGCTATTCAAATAAATTAATGTTTAGAAAAGGATTTATAGGTGAGAAGTTACAGACAATTTGGATCAAGAGGTTCAACAAGGTTGACAACAAATGGTTTAGGCTCAAATGGTACCAAAATGATTGCACACCCTCAAAAGGTAGGCACAAAAGGTATGAACATTTGGGTTTCCTCTCAAAGTACATGCCAATATCATTTCTTGCATTAACCAAAGCTATACAATCAGACTAACAAGGAAAAATCTAGGACTTAACAAGCATTATTTCAAGTAAAACCTCACCACACAAGGAACTTCAAACACAATTATTTAGCACACGTACAAGTTCAAAAGTTTAGATGTGATGTTCATTGCAAGAATCACATCAAAATACAGCTAGTCAGCAGAAGAAAAAAAAATCATTCAAAATTGGACCAAAATCAATTTCTTATTGCAATCATTAGCACAAAACACATTTCTCATCATAAGTACTATGGAAGATATCTGTAACATCCCAGATTCGAGAAAGGGAAAATTCCAGATTTTCAGAAGTTGTAGGTGCCACCGACGGAAGCCACCTAAGGACCGTCAGTTGACTGACGGCCCGTTAGTCAGCTCCATCGATGGGCCAGTCAATATCCAGTTTCACACTTCAGATTTCAGCCCTCAGTCGTGAACGACGGTCTACTAGTATCGATCGTTTGTCGACTCACGACCCATCTGTCAGCTCCGTCGATGGGCTAGTAACTTTAAGTTTCAGACCCCAAAATTCAGCCTTCAGTCGCGAACGACGGTCGACCAGTACAGACCGTCAGTCGACTCACGGCCTGTCAGTCAGCTCCGTCGGTGACTCCGACAGCTTTTAAGTCGGGGGTCTTTTGGTCTTTTCCTTGTTCTTTTGGCCCCTAAACTACGTTGTTCAGACCCTAAATTATGAGGTTTTAGTCAGTTTAAGCCTACAAACAGAACTAGAACTTCCCCAAGTCAAATCATTAATCAAAACTTAGAAAAATTAGAGCGTAAGAGGAGAAAAAAGGTCAAGAACCCTAGTTCAAGAACGCATCAAAGTTCCATTAGTTCCATCCTTGAAATCGAAAGATTTTTCTGTGGGATTTCACTAGTGGGTTCCTTTCGCCCATTAGGTCCCTAGTTTTCAGTCAGATTCTTGATTCCCTCAATATCATCTAGACCTAGGGTTTCTTGAATGTTAGAATTGTTGGGTTTTAGCTGTTAGAATGATCCAAATCAGATTATTATGTTATTACTCAGTTTATTGCATGAATTTCAGAACCCTAGCTATGTAGTTCTTGAGTTACACATGCTAGGCTAGATATTTCAGCTATTTCAGATATACATGCCTTAGTATGAATGTGTCATTATCAGTTTCTTAATGTGCATTCTCAGTTCGCATGCTATTTTGAGCTATCTAGTGAATCTCAGAAATTCAATCATAATATATTAATCACTTAAACCATTGGGAGTAGCATAATATAGAGTTGGACTAGGAATCAGCGTACCTGAATAATCCTAGAACTACAAGCCACGTATGTTGTAAGTCCCCTATATAGGGATCATTTTAGTGATAACTCCAGCATGCCTCTATACCTTTGGCCGGGTATATTGGGTCCTCTAGATGGGGCGTATACATCAGACTCCACATTTAGCTCATGTGGTTTTATTATCGATTATTAGTAGCTCCCACAGTTCAGTCAGATTCCATTGCATTGACCACATTTCAGTACATTAAGTATCCAGTCTTACCATGTTATAAAATGGTCAATGCATTCAGTTAGCTCAGTATTTAGTATCTATATCATGTTCATATTACACTCTTACTTTATTGCTTGTTCAGTTATATGTTTATTTCAGCTTTACTCTATCCTGCATGCTCAGTACCTTTCAAGTATTGACGCATACGTTGCGCTACATCTTCTCGTGATGTAGGTTCAGGTCCTCAACATCCAGATCACGCTTAGATCGGTTCCCGATTCAGTTCAGCAGCATCAGTGGTGAGTCCTCTTTCTTCGAGGACTAGTGAAATGTTTATCTTTATCGCTTTTAGTTTTAGTTTCAGTATTGCTAGATCTAGTTGGGGGCATGTCCTTACATTTCTAGTCAGTGTAGATGCTTATTTCAGACATAGTTAGTTTCAGCTTTAGTCTTACAGTTTGATTTCTCTTTTGTACTCAAACTCGCAGTTTTCATATATTCAGATATAGAATGGGTTTTCCCTATCACTTTCATTTTCATGATATTTAAGCTTCCGCATCAGTTTTGTTATCATAGTATGCTTATGTTATGCCAATAGGGTTATCTTGGGGTCACTCGTGATCCTAGGTCCCGTGTCTGCATCCAGAGGGTAGCCTCGGGGAGTGACAATATCGATATTGTCACGACCCAAAGCAAACCCTAGACGTGACATGGCATATAAGACCCCGAGAGGCCATACACAAGTTACTTAGCTTACATAAACAAGATAATAAAATCTAACGAGTTAAAAAGATAATTGATATCATAAAAAAGTTTGTCAAAAAATGAAGCGGAAGTCTAAATAGTCTAAAAGCCATCTATTACATCAAAAGTGATTGGGATGTAACCCATACATCACATACAATCTCTGAAAATTAAAGACAATAAGCAATAAAGGTTTGGTCCTTGGAACATGAGGACTCCCCACTTCTCAAAAGCAACTAAGGAGCTCACTAGCCACAAGGATGCGGAATAGGACCGTCAGACCCTACATTAATTAAATAATGTAGGCAAGAGTATGCATTATTACATAAAATGTACCAAGTATGATTGAAATGTGTAATAGTTATGAAATCATGCTAAATGGACTTTGCATGAAATGTAAAGACCAAGTTAACATAAGATAAAATGGCTTGAAAACATAAACCGTAATAATGGTCAATGCAAGTTAAATCATCTTTAAAAACACATGTGAGATACTTTAAAATTAACCTTGGTTCATTGTTGTGGGAAGTAGCCATTAACCAAAAAATAGACCATGTGAGCTATAACATGGAAACTGGTGTATCCTCCCACACTGAAAAGAGAGTTTCCTACTTGCCAAGGTAGGACATGAAATTCTAGCTTACGTGGATCCACTAGTTAATGTCTATATAAGACCATCATCGTCTATCTAAGACAATCATCCTTTGGAGGCACATATTTATGGGACATGGGTAGTTGCCACTTGTCCATTCGGTGATAAGCGTAAATCCCACGAAATAGTTATTAATCTTAACTTGTCTTATCATTATAGGATATGGGTAATCACCGCTTGTCTTACCATTCGAGGGAAGGTACAATTAAGCAACAAATCCAAGATAGAAACATCATAGGATAGCTCCTTAGACCACACATGAGAAAAGATTTCACCATCCATAATAGCTTTAAGGCCCATACTCATTCACTTCATGCTAGAAATTTCCTTTTACTAATGGAAATATTTTTGAAATTGTGATCTATAATAATTGATGGCATATCTAGTTACCATACTAATCAATACCTTATTAGGAAAATAGCCCGAAAAGCATTGAGGGCAAATCTATATGTCATTCAAGTCATGTGGCCAAGCTTTGTAGAACATATAGATGCCTTCATCTATAATCTAACTTGAGTCATAAGCATATCTTCATAAATTCATCTTTAATAGTTCAAGACCCACATCATATCATCATAGCTTAAAATTCATAGGTCATACATGGGTTTATGGGGAATTGAACGTAAAACATGCAATTACTTCAATTAATGCATAGGAAAACATACAAAACAATCAATTGAATAAAACCCTAATTTGAATGCGGAATTTAGCCTTACAAAATTGGAGAATTAAGGAACCCTATAGAGGAAAGACTCCATAGGTGGAAACTACCATACCTTGGAGTTCAGAAGCTTGCAATTAATGGAGGATTTGGAGACTTGATCTTGAAACCCTGAACTTCTTCTTCTACCTTAGAGAGAGAAATATTTAGGGAGGATGAACTTGTTCAAATTTTTGAATTTTAAGAGAATGAATTGTCTTGGTTGATTTTGTGGGTAAATGTGTTTATATAGGGCCTAGGGTAGAGGTTAAAACAACATAGTATTGAGTTAAAATAATTGGGAAAAGGCCGAAATGACCCTCACTTAAACTTCTTAAATGACCGATGAGTTGGGAATTTTGACTACGTTTGGGCTTGTAATATAATGAATTAGTTTCCTCAATGCCTTTTTTGTGTCAATAAGATATGTTACAGTGTTTATTTGCAGCAATGAAGGTTTAAGAAAAAGGCAAGGACATTATGATGTGAAAATGAGCGACATAGTTGGAAAAGCTTTCCTTCCTCTTCTTCACAGGTCCCAGGTGCTTCTTCCTCCTCCTCCCAGCCTGTCAGGATTACTCAGGCCATGATCCTAAAAATGGGGAATCTAGCCTATTCAGCTGATGTGAGGGCGATAAGACTGGAGAGATCCATCCCATGGATGATTGATATTGCTATCTTGGTTGTACTGACCCCCCTTAGGGTTCCTGTTGATGATCTGGCTACTAGAGTCACCGCTTGTGAGAGTAGACATGGGATGACATTCGAGGTTTCAAATTTGAATGCTGAAGTAGCAGATTTGAGGAAGGACGTAGACTATTTGAAGTCTACCGACTTCACCTCAATGATTCAGGGTGCAGATGACGAGGATGCTCCTGAGATCTCGGGGATTCCTCCGGTTACCACCGGAGTAGTACAGAGGGATGGCACAACTTCTGAGGAGTCAGATGCAGAGATCAACGAAGAGTAGATAGCGGTACATGACGATGAGATAAGAGAGAGCCGAGATGAGAGCATATTTAGAAATTTGCCAGATTTTATGGAGATAACTATGCAGCCGGTGATCCAGACATCGCCGATTGAGACGTCCACAACAGCTCCCAGTGGATCTGGCACTTCTATTCCTCCTGAGGTTACTCTGGGTACTGATGCCCATATTCATAGTATCACACCGGGTACTGAGGCCCAAACAGATGGAGAGACTGCATAGACAGGATCCTTTCTTTACATCCTTCTCTGTTTTATTTACTTTTACTTTTGGATACTTTTATTCGCATTTGAGGATGATTTTTGTTTGTGGTGGGGTGAGGCTACCTTTGTGCATATTTGTTTTGTTTATATATTTGGAATGAAATTTATAATTGTGTTAATACTGCATTTTTGTGGATGTTTAAGCTTGTGGCTCCATATTTTATATTGCAAAATGATTTTGACCCTTCCAAATTTTTTTTCCACCCCTTCTGTGTTGAATGTGGTTGTTTTTTCACAAATTTGAGTCTCGGTTCCGATCAATACCGATGACTTGAATAGTGCTCTAATAGAACAAACATGAATGTGCGGCTACGATGAGGCCAAGTGAAGTTGCATAGACAATATGTGAACTCTTTGCATCTCGTTGTGACTAGCCAATTATTAAATCAAGTCTCTTGCGATGAACGTTGCACAATAGCGAAAGCGTGGAGTCTTGTTTGATTTTAGTGTCGATGCCTAGTGTGATGAGCTTACCTGTGAACTAGGCATGATGGATCCTAGAATTTTCTCTGTTGGTCCAGTCGACTAAGTAAGGCTATTTCTTGATATGATCTTAGGCAACTTCGAAGTGTGTGAACCCATTTGACATATACCTCTTTTGTGGTCTACCTTGTGAGTGTGTGAACCTCTCTTGAAAACTCCTTGAACCTTACCTTTCTTTGGAAGAAACTTGATGACCACATGACCTTTCTTGACCTATTACCGTTAATCTTCGTGAATTGTGGTTGATTGAATAGCAAACTTAGGCCAAAAGCCTAAGTTGGGGGTGCAAGAAAGTCCCTTCTACCCATGATTTTGTGAAAAAATGGAACCCTTCCATACAAAAAAACAAGAAGAAAGAAAAAGAAAAAGAATGAAAAAAATTTGTGGAATAAAGTTATGAAAGTATAAAGAAAATTGGGGTTTCCAACTATCCATGGGAAGTGAATAATAGGACTACTTATGAGCACTAAAGAAAATGATGAAGGAAGAGGAAATGAAGTGTTGTGAGCACCACATTTGATGAGGATGAAAGTCACTGAGCCTAAATGACCATACCTTTGCACTCAACCCCATTACAAGACTTGAAAGATCTTTTTGATCTTGAGTAAGTTGAAACAAATGTCGATTGGAAAATACAGGCAAACCTATGGGTGAAATTATGCATTGTGTTCGTTTTTGTGAGTGTGAACATTGCATTTCATTCTAAAGCTTTAAATTGTGAAACATTGTGTGAATATGAAATCTTTCTTTGTGTGAGGGCATTTGAACACTTTTGTTGAGCTTGAACTTGCATTTTAAGCAAGTATTGTGAGCATGAGATTTGTTGATAATAGTGAGTCACAACTCGAATCTTTCAGTGCACAATTGATCTTTGCATAGTAAAGTGAGTCTTATTGTGCGCATTCATGATTGATTCTTGTGTAGCACTATTTGAGACACCCTTTTTGAACAACTGAACTCGAGTTGCTTGAGGACAAGCAAAAGTTTAAGTTGGAGGTGTTGATGAGTCCACAAATTGGACTCATTTAGGGCTATATTTTGATAGAATTAGTGTCCGTAAATGCATATTTTGTCTCAATATTTGATAAAAACCCTTAAGTTTCAGGTATTTGGAGTTTGAGGGAAATCATGGACACTACTTAGCAAAATGGAACAAAGGCAGCTAAAAGAACGAAGATATGAAGATCTGAGAATCACCGAACCCTTTCGGCGAGTCGCCAAAAGGTCTTATCCGCGCCTTTTGTTCCAATGTGCTGAACCCTGAAGGAAAGGATCAAATCAGCAGTGAAAAGGAGCAGTCGGCGTGTCGCCGAGCAGTTCCGCGAAGCAGTAGTATGTCGCCTAATGATCCAAAACACGAAGATGCTGAAGGTTAACAGAAGACGACGATGAACTATACCAAAGGGTGGTTCACCAAGTTGATCGGCGATCCCAACTAACTTGGTCGAGTGATCCTTCACGTCACATTTTCAAACACTATAAATACTTGTTTTAAATTGTTAACTTAGTATCAAGCCATAGACAAATTTTATTGAGACTTAGAATTTTTTTTTATTTTCAAGTTTTAGAGGGTTTTGGAGACTTTGTTCTAAGACCCTGAAGATTCAAAGGATTTCAACTCCAAGAGATTGGACTTAGGTCTCGGAGATTCTTCACTCTTTACGTGTTTTAAGACTTAATCCTTCATACCCATTGATGGAAACTGATATTGGTATTGATTTTATGAATATGAGTTAAGTTAATTATTGGGTCTTGCTTGCTGATAGTTTAATCGTTATTTAAATGTGATTCCGTTTAGTAGTTGTGTTGGAACTTAATGAGATTGTAGTTGCAAATATGATTTCACCTTCATGTTTTCGGCTTGCTCGAGAGAAAGGTCATAAAACTAAGAATACTAAATCTATTTGTATTCCTAAGAATTCTATTTGATTTTTCATTATATCCACTTTCTTTTTACTTAGACTTATACCCGAATATTCTATGATATGTATAAATTTTTCTAATAATCTTATATGTTCATCTTGTGTTTTGGAATATAATAATATGTCATCAATGTACACTACACAATTTTCTATTTGTTTAAAGTAATTGTCCATAAAGTGTTGATATCTACCT
>JAJOOR010086334.1:0-24158 GCA_036250505.1 Solanum acaule | reverse complement strand
CCTCACCCCCTCCAAAAAATAATTTAAGTTTATTTTTAAAAAATATTTTCAATTTCAAAATTTTACTTTTTCACCCCACCCCACCCCCTACCCGCGACCCCCTTCAAAAAAAATTTAAGTTTGTTTTTAAAAAACATTTTCAATTTCAATTTTTTATTTTTTCACCCCACCCCCTACCCACGACCCTCCCCCGTCAGCTCCCCACCCCCCTCCAAAAAATAATTTAAAATTATTTTTAAAAATATTTTCAATTTCAAATTTTTATTTTGTTACCCCATCTCACCCCTACCCCCTCCCCCCAAAAAATAATAGTTTAAGATTATTTTTAAGAAATATTTTCAGTTTCATTATAAAAATTATTTTCTACTCTCTAGTAAAAATAAAAGATATTTTCTCAAAAATATTTTTCATTCATAAATCAAACAGACAAAAATCTTTTCTGGAAAATATCTTCTACTCTCCAACCAAACATGAGAAAATAAGTCCAAAATCTACTTATTTTCCAAGAAAACATTTTCTAGGAAAACATTTTCCATGGAAAACATTTTCTTTCATACCAAACACACCCTTAAAGTCCGTTGTTATTCCTTTCGTCCCATATTAGTTGATCATTTGCTTATATTAAGAAATCATAAATAAGAAGATAATTTTACTAGAGCTTTTTGGAAATTTTACAAACAAATGTGGGCATTTTAAAATAAAAAATAAAAAAAATTGCAAGGGTAATATAGAAAAGATTTATTAATGCTTTCTTGATTTAGTAAAATAGACAACTAATATAAAATAACTATTTTTAGTAAGATGATCAACTAATATGAGACAAGAAAGTACTAAAGAATGTGAAGGCAAAAGAATTTCTTGCATCCAAGTGGTACAATGCAAAATTCCACAAAACTCCAAGTGGAACTTTTTTTCCAAGTGGTACAGTGCAAAATTCCACAACCTCAAGTGAAAATCCAAGAAAACGTCGATGACTTTCTCAATAGTATGCCCACCTTCCAATTGCAACTTAAAAAAATACCGAGTATCCAACTTGCTCTGATCGTACTTATTAATCCCTTTAATTTGTTCTTTGGGACTCAAAAAATAACAAGTAACTTTGATGTAAAGGAGCAATAAGATTGAAAAATGTCATTTATTATCTCTCATTTGTACGCTAAACTTTTTATAATTCGATACTTTCATGCATAAAGGAAACGAAGAGGTGTATTATATCCACATACCTAATAATGAAGAATTACATCGATTTATTGATACATGAGATGAAAGTTGACCTGACGTTAAAAAAGTTATTATAAATAAATTATAATAAAAATGTAAGGAGTAATATTATAAATTATAGAAAATATCAATGTTATGAGATAAATTTAAGAGGAGATCTCTGATTATTATCCCTTAAAACAAAATCAAAGAAAATAATCTTCAACTTAAAACATTATACTATAAGGAAGGGGAAAAGGCACGGCTTCCTTCCTTTAACCGTGAATTTTTTTGTTTGTTTTTGCTTAATTTTATTTGTTATATTTGAATTTGACAGGTTAAAAATAATAATTAACATAATTATCTTATTATGTTACCCTTATTAATATATTTTTTATTAGGTTTTAAAAATAATTTTAAAAATAAATAATTTATATTAAAAATAAAATATGAAGAAAATATTAAAAGTATTAATAAAAATAAATATTTATTTTTAAAATAGTAAACAAGCAAACATAATTAAATTTATTATAATGACTATTACGAAAATTATCCATTTTAAAAAATATTTTTTTGAAAAAGGTATTTGGAGTGCCCCTAAATTGGAAGCATGGCGGTGGCTCACAGGGAAAAACCTTTTTCTGTGTGGCACCCCACTCCCATACAAATCACATGGCTCCGCATCATTCACTAGCAAATAATCCTTTTCCAAATTAACTATTCAATTAGGAATAATATTCATTTTAATAGTATACTAATTAATCATGATTTTTGGCCAACCACCATAGTTAATTAATTTCTTTATTTAATTCCTTGTTATAAAAGATTCCGTGAACTCGATAGCTGTTTATTATTACAAATGATTGTCATTTGCCAGTAATGATGTTGAGTTAAAAGCTAAGCATAAGATCAGTGATTGAAGCTCTATTTAGGGACACATTGATTAACACTTCTCCATTTCTATAATGTCTTTGACTTTAATTTCTGTCTATTATAATGCTGAAAAATGCAACTGTTTTATGATAACATAATTAGTTAATTACCGAAATAGACAGTTGTTAATTGATTACACCAATATTTGTTAATTACCGAGCATAATTTCAATTTTCTATTTGTCGTATGATCATTTATTCTATCAACAAATGAGAACTTCGAATTCAAATTGTTATATTCCTCGTGAGAGCGAGAAAATAAGTCACTAGCCCATGAAATTATAATCTACCTAATTCATCCAAGAGTGGCTGATTACTAACCTGCTAGCTTATTTATTAACTTGGCTTATTTCAATCCAACAAATTTTGGATTGATATCAGCTAACTCAAAATGATCTATGAGAAATATTGTTAAAATGTCTTTAAATAATTTATTTTTAAAATTTTGATGTACTATTTATAATCATGATAAAAAAATTATAAAAAATATAAAAAAACAATTAAAACTTAATAATAATTGGACAAAGATTTTAACATGTTTTTAAGCTCATTTCAAATTAACTCATTTTGATCCGCTCAAATTTAATCTTATCCACTAATTTGGCACTTATAGGCTATATCTATCATATGCAATTGTTAGTAGTATAATATATATTTCTAATCCCAATTTAGGCTCGCTCTTTAAAATAATGCTTCTTGCGTTTAAATAGAAACGGGTTCAATTAATTATTTATTTATTTAATGAAGTTGACAATTGTTCAAATAAAAATGGGAACCTATATATACTTATTTAGATTCCATAATAAGATAATTAAAATAATGGTTAGACTAGACAATTATATTTCAATTTTAAGTGGATATTTTTAAATACGTAAATTAGAAAGTACCAAAAGATACTCGACAGATAGGAACTGTTATTTTACTTGGATCATAATCCTCAGTCAGTTCATTATTACTAGTAATATGGGAGGACATTAATTGCTTTGACTTTACTAATCTGCCAAGAGGCAGGAGTCTCTTTGAAATCACTGTAGATTCGACAATTATTTATTACTTATAAAATCTACGGTCTAAATATTATGTTAAAAAATAAATCTTTTTCTTGTCGAGAACTATATCTTTAAATAAAATGGTAATATGTTTTTTTTTAAAAAGTAGTTCACCTAAATGAAAATTTACAACAGTAAGATGCATGTTGGCAGATTTTTAAATTTAGTGTGAATTTAGAGAAGCAGAAATTTATTAATTAGAAGAAAAACTATGGAAAAAAAAAAGAGAAATGATAATGAAAAAAGAGATGAAGCTATTTGGATTCTGAATTTTGATTTCTGACCATGCAATATACATGTGAAAGCTGACATCGATTCTCTTCGAAATAACAACTGACTATACATTTTTTAATTTTTTAAATATTCAGACGCACTGAAGGGAGAACGACAAAAAAAAAAAAAAAATAGTAACAAAAGGGTATTTTCTTTTTAAAATAAAAATAAAAATCACCGCTGTAAATTAGTAATAGCAAGTTGGATTAGTTTTAAATATTTTCATATGGCTCACGTCCTTGTATTCAAATCTCACAACAATAAAACAGTACCAATTAAACTCAACCTCTAGCTACTATCTTTATTTATGTACATCACATATTAAAAGGCAATAAAAATAAGAAGATGCATTTATATTTAATTTTTATACATACATGACTAACGAAATGAAAATATTTTAATATGATTAGGTAGCTTATAAAATAGTTTCCGATAAATCTTAGCCATTAATTATATGTATATCTCCAAGATAAACATTAATTGGTAAAAATTGATACTAAGAAATAGGTAAATCTCTACGATAATCTTAATTAGTAAAATGATGCTCCTAATTACTAGCTAGTATCACATAGTCAAAAGTTAAAAAGGTAAAACTAACCACCAAATAGTAGTTTACAACCCTTTTTTTTCCTCATACCCAAATTTCGACTAATCCGAATTCGCGTTGAGAAGACCTATGCTCCCTAACAAAAACAAATTTGTACCCAGGGTACTCAAAGCTGAAGTCTCTGAATGAAGGAGTACTTACTATTCTACCGTAACATTATGGGTAATTTACTACTACCTATATGAGCTTACCATTGTTAAGTGAAAAAATTAAGGTGAGAATATATAGAAATTAACCGTGATAAAGATGAAAAAAAGAGGTGAGAAAGCATAGAAATTTTAAACATTTTCTAAAAAATGATTGAGTCGGTCTAATATTTGACCGGATGGACGGCGAGATTTATGGGGGATTTAACTTTCAACTTTTTTTTTTTTTTTTGCCATTTTTACAATTTTTCCAGTCTTCTTTACAACTAACTAGCGAAAAAAAAGAGTGAATCCAAAGTAAAAGAAAGATGGTAATTATTAGCAATAATAACGCGGAATCGCGTGAAGTGCGCCGAATATGAAAGTTGGCATCAACTATATAGGCACATCCAGTGGAGCTCTGTTTTGGCAACTTCCTCAAATACTATTTATGTCTAATCCTCACTAGATCTATCATACATTTCTTCATTCATTCTTTCTATTTTTACAACTATTCTTTAAGCATTGCTCCAATGGGGAATGTTGCACTTTTTCATTTGATTTGTGGAATCTTCATTTTTTGGAGTGTCTCTCTGGTGAAAGCAGAGGATACTTATAAATATTTCACATGGACTGCTACTTATGGAACTGTTTCTCCTCTTGGTGTTCCTCAACAGGTTGTTATTTTTTTTTCTTCGTATTTTTGTACTGCTAGCTGCAGGTATTGTTGATCAAGAACTTGAATTTCTGATGAGTTTGAACTTATAGGTGATCCTCATTAATGGTCAATTTCCTGGTCCAAGACTCGACCTCGTCACAAATGACAATGTAATCCTCAATCTGATTAATAAGTTGGATGAGCCTCTTCTGTTGACATGGTGAGTATTTTTTCAAATCTGTTCCCGATATGTATGCTTATATAATGCTGATCATGGCTTGAATTTGGTCTAGACATTATCTCATAAATCTTATAGACAATCAATTCAGGTAAGTAATGACATTCAAAAAGAGTAGTATTTTGTTGACATTTTTGAGCGGCATCCTCTTATAATAGTTAGCAGTATTAATAATATACACTGTGCTGAGGAAAGAAAAGGACAGTTTCGGAAAAAAGATTTCTATGAGCTGAGGGATATACTGCTTTTTACTATCTCATTTACACTGTGGGAATCAACATAGGGCTGATTGAACTATCGGATAAAGAAGTAGATTTTCTGTTGCTTTTTTTGTCATAGAAATATTGGGGAAGAGTTGGAACTGTAGACTTACATGTCTGTCCTGTTTAGGAATGGAATCAAACAAAGAAAGAATTCTTGGCAAGATGGAGTTTTGGGAACAAATTGTCCTATTCCTATAAATTCAAATTACACTTACAAGTTCCAAACAAAAGACCAGATTGGAAGTTACACATACTTCCCTTCAACTCAATTGCATAGAGCTGTTGGAGGTTTCGGAGCACTTAACGTGTATGCGAGATCTGTGATCTCAGTTCCATATGCTAAACCTGCTGGAGATTTCAGTTTACTTATTGGTGATTGGTACAAGAGCAGCCATAAGGTGAGCCTCTTGCCTGACTGTTATAGAAAAATCTGACCATGGAAGAGTTTGTTGTTCAATTTTGTGATGTTCTCAATATTCTGTTTGGTACTTGCAGGTATTGAGGCAAATATTGGACTCAGGGAGGTCTCTTCCTTATCCAAATGGCCTCCTAATAAATGGACAGAAGCAGTCTACCTTCAGTGGTGATCAAGGTCATTCTCAACATTTATTTGATATGGTCTTTGATTTACTGAATTGAAACTAATCCTCAAACAGAACAACTCATTAACACCGCCTATTTTTTCATCTTCAGGAAAGACATATATGTTCAGGATTTCAAATGTAGGCTTGAAAAATTCCATTAACTTCAGAATTCAGGGCCATAAGATGAAGGTTGTCGAGGTTGAAGGATCCCACGTCTTGCAGAACTTCTATGATTCTCTTGATGTCCATGTTGGTCAATCTATGTCTGTCCTTGTCACGTTGGATCAGCCTCCAAAGGACTACTACATTGTTGCTTCTACAAGGTTCTCCAGGATAAGTTTTACCGCCACTTCAGTTCTCCACTACAGTAATTCTCAGACGCCCGTTTCTGGACCCATGCCACCTGCTCCAGCTGGCCAAATGCATTGGTCTATGTTGCAAGCCAGAACATTTAGGTACCTTTTATCCACAAGAAGTCTCATGTGCACTCACTGCTTTCTTGCACTACTACATTATTGAACTACACCTTCAGATATTTATAGATTTCATGAATAATTGATACTTGATAACTAGAATTGTTTATAGTTTTCCATGGCCTAATTGTCTTTTTGTCTGAATTGAAGGTGGAATCTGACATCAAATGCAGCTAGGCCAAATCCTCAGGGTTCATTCCATTATGGAAAAATTACAATATCAAGGACTTTTGTTATGGCTAATTCAGCACCTCTTATCAATGGAAAGCTGAGATATGCTGTCAATAGTGTCTCTTATGTTAATCCTGATACTCCACTAAAGCTTGCTGATCACTTCAACATCCCCGGAGTGTTCAACTTGAACTCCATTCAAACTTATCCCTCTGGTGGTTCTCCTTACTTAGGCACAGCAGTATTTCCAACTTCTCACCATGATTTCATCGAAATTGTTTTCCAAAACGATGAGGCCACCATGCAATCCTGGCATCTTGATGGCTATGATTTCTGGGTTGTAGGGTATGTCATAACACTTCAAACATTTCCATTTCTCCTTGTTATATAACAGGGGAAATTCGTTCTAATCCTTACCCATTGCTATTAATCTGCAGTTTCGGATCTGGCAAATGGACACAAGCAAGTAGAAATAAGTACAATCTTGTTGATGCTCTGACTAGACATACTACGCAGGTAAATGCAACAATTTAACCAATGCACCAACCGTGTTAAAAACGATTTGCACAATCGTGTCACTTATAAGGTTATTGATTAGAAATATGGTACAAACGGTAACTAACATACTATAACATGTTAAACTACACTGATCGTGTAGAAATATCTTAACACTAACATGTATATAACTTAACATGATTATCATTCTAAGCGCGATGTGAAATGGTTCTTGCAGGTATATCCCAAATCCTGGACTGCCATATTGGTGTCCTTGGACAACCAAGGAATGTGGAATTTGAGATCAGCTATGTGGGATAGACAATATCTTGGACAACAAGTGTACCTCAGAGTGTACGACCCAACCCCAAGTCTAGCTAATGAATATGACATACCAACTAATGCTCTTCTTTGTGGCAAAGCTGCTGGTAGACATACTTAATTTGATGAGTCTTATACATAGGCTTTTGTTTTTACTGGTCATGAGAGGTTGACTAAGAGAGATTGCGGCAAAACATTACACTTGGCCGCTTATGTTGTAATCACATACCTTTGTATTTTAATTATTTTTAGTTGTTGACTACACTAGTTTTTGAAATGCAGCTAATACGAAGTTAATAGTAAGATAAATTTCTGTGCAAGTTCTAACGAGCAAACAATTATGTTCAAAGTTATTGCGCATACTTGGAACCTTTCTTTTACCTTTATCCTTACCAAGCCTTCCATCTTAAGAACGATCTAAGTTATATATACAATCAATGTAAGAAATTTTCTTACATTATGCGTTACGCGCTATATTAGGTAGAGGCGACTTGATGGTGTAGATGTGCCATTGGTTGATCTATTAAAATTAGCTAATAATAATTTGGGAAAATTATGCAGAATAACAAACATTTAGCCTATATTAGGTACTTCTAGCTACATTCGCTTGATTTGTATAAATCTTGTATAATTCAGTTCCTAATTGTATAAACTCAAAATTTTGTATATGCTTATCCTAGCTGTTTGTAAATTTATGAAAAATTCATAATAAATTATTTTGTTTGTAAATTGGCAAGTGAAATATACAAACGGGGTTCTGAAAAATTCCTAAATGTAGAAATACAGAATTTCAACACACTTAACCTATTTGTATATTCGCAAGCAATATACAAACGAGAAGAAATATACAAACCGCAGTTTTCATAGCAAACAAAACTATAGGTATGGAGCACAATTATTAAAACTATAGCTATAGAGCCTTATTATGTCTATTATGTTTGGTATTTCTAGCCCGAGTACAGTAGACTAAATTGGTAATGTGTCAACTGTTCTTACTTAGTGGGCCAAGAAATAGTATTTGGGGAAATTTGGCTAGGTAGACCAGAAATTTGAGCAAAGAGTAAGCCCACTGCTATTTAGGCTGTCTTTGTTGTCCAAAACCAACAGACAATTTGATTTCTAATCCCAATCTCAAAGTACTTCTTTGTGTCTTGATAATGGTTTTATTTATTTATTCTAGTAATTTTTTTCTCTCTACTATATTTCATGAGATTAAAGTCAACAAAAGAATTAGGACCCTAATTTATATATGTGAACAAAATTTAAAAAGTAAAAAAGACTTTTGAATGTTATGGTTTTAAACTAAATAATTCTTCCAATGTCGAATATGAATCTCTTTTATAAATATAGGATGATGGATCTTTTGTTGCAAAATATAAACTTATGAGTCAAGTTTTATACTTAAAAATATGAATTTTTACTTTTTTTCAAGAATTTAAATTTTAAACTAAAAATTGAAATTTTATGCAGTTTCATAAACAATAATGAATTCAAATAAAAATTTTTCGCCCCAATTTTTTTTTTTTAAAAGGCATTTCAACAGTTATTACTTGCTTATTTTAAGGAGAGAGAGAAATTGTCAAAAATTGTTATGATAAATGGATAGAGATAAGAGAATACTAGTCGTCTTTTTTATCATTGTACTTGTACCAATGTGCACCAATAAAAAGGGATGAAACGTACTCCACAAATTAAATATCAATCACCAGCAAATGAGTCAATTATGAGAACATCGGGGTTGGTGTCACGATCCAGACCGTTGTGATTAACACCCAAATTAGCAATTTGGTGGGAGAACCACTACTACAACCCAAACCAAGCAATCAATCTAAAAATTAAGGCATATAAGTCAAATACTAAGGAAAGAAAATAGAGTTTCCATAAACTCTAACAAAAGTTCAACAATAACTAACATATGCGGAAGAATTAACCTAGAACCTGAAAGTCAATGTACCAAAATTCTACTAACGACAAGTATAAGAACAAGGGGTACAACCCCAAAACTAAACAACACCTTAAACAAAAGTCTGAGTGCAAAAAGAGTGGACTTAAACAAGGAAGATCCATGGCAGCCTGAAAGAACTGGCTCACCCTTGAATCCGGTCATACTCATAGTCACCTAACTGAGGTCTATCAATAGCCACCTGAAGATGCCCTGTACTCAACAAAGAAAGAGCAAGTGCAATATTAGTACACAACCATCGTGTACTGGTAGGATCACGCGGCTATCCTACTAAGTGTAACATACATTAGTCAATACAACAATATAATCACATGCACATATCGAACATATACAATATCATCAACATATACGACAATGAACAACTCGATTATTACATATCACAGTTATATCAATTTAGAGCAACATACCGTCTTCCAATATCAATCATCATTAGATATGAACGAACTCATCACAAGTAGATACACAACACAATTCAATGGTCCACTTATGGAACCCAATTCAATGGTCCTCTCATGAAACCCAAACCCAAACAGTTAGCATGCCGGAACGTGGCAATCTGATCCCATATTTATGCCAGAACGTGGCAATCCGATCCAAGTTAGTTATGCCGGAACGTGGCAATCCGATCCCATATTTATGCCAGAACGTGGCAACTGATCCTAGTTAGTGTGTCGGATCGTGATACCTGCACATTCAACAAACCGCAATCACAATCACAATGTATATTCTCACAATCATACAACAAGAGGTGATTCATGGCATACAATTATACAATTATCCTTATTTACTATTAGGGTGATCAATAATGCAACATTCGCATACATATGCATTATAATGAAGCAATTACAAACATATATTATACCAACATGAAATCACAACCATCACCTACCTCGAATCCAAGCTTGAATCCCCTAAGGCACTTGAATCTTTCCTTTTCGGATTCTCTTCGCTTGTTCTAGGTCTACAAACAACAATTTATATGCAAGGATCATCAATCGAAGGTCTAATTATCCGGATTATAACAAATCCAATAACCCTAGACCAACCCAAGATCTTACTACCCAATTTAGGACTTTTTCCACCATAAATACTAGATCAAAACCGTCCTCCATCGATAATGACCCACTAGATTACGTTCTACGAATCGAAAAAACAGATTGTGGGAGTTAAAACCTTACTTTTAGCCTCAAGAATGGTGAAAACGGTCAAGAAGTCACCTGGGGTCGTCTCCTTAGCTCTAAAAATTGAAAAGTGCCAAATAAGGTCGTTTAGGGGGTTTATTAACAACTTTAAGTCGCGTCTTGCTTGCCACGGCGGATCCATCCCGCTACAACGGCCCCACTCTGGCGGCCTACATGGAGACAAAATGCTACTCGTTCACACTAAGATCATTTTCGGGAGTTCTACTCGCACAAATTCGATTTCGTAAAGTTGTACGAGTTTCTTAACGTCTTAGCTATCTACTCATATGGTCCAAATCATAATTAGATTTCTCTACACCTTAATGACTCCGATTTCGTCTAAATTTGGACTAGATTGGGAAATTCCAAGTTACTACGAAAAAGTTTTCTGGCCCCAATTTTTTCTTCATTGACTTTTCCTTAACGAAGGAATTCAAGTCGTTACAATAGATACCAATTTACCCATCACTCGTCCCCGAGTGATCATCTAGGAAAGACTGGCTAAAGTAAGAGTAGAGTAGTATTTGAATTGTCGAATTACTGGGGATACTTGTATCGCATGCCCTTCTTACCGAATCTCATTACCCCTTAAGGGTTTCATATCTCCAACCTCAAACCAACCAATTGAATACCTACACATCCTTCCTTACAGTGTCTTAATGAATTCATCTCAATACTCGAGTGATAAATATTATTGTATGTAACTTAACTACAACAAAAACGATTCCCAACAACCACCAAATTTGATCGTACACACGCCTGCCACATATTATCAAGGATTTTGACACAATCATTCGGACGAATCTTTTAGCACTTAAGCATGATAAAATCCTAAATCAAAACTCGCCACAATTAAAGGTGAACCTAAACCAGCCAACACATAATCATAATACCCAAACAATCATAGTTCTTATCAACATCTCCATCTCACAACCTAATTTCCCATGAGTTTAAGCTATAAAAATTTGATCATTAGACATCAAATACTCATCGAGGGATATGCCCAAGCATACAAACCCTCCAACAACACTATCGAAATGCTAGAATTAGTAATTGTAGATTACCTCTTAAGAACAGTAGAATTAGACCCAATGATCCCCATATTCAACCACACATAATCGATACATGACCTCGACGACTAGAGAGAAATTAAGATTGTCGGATAACCACAAATACGCATGGTAGCTCTTCTATATATTCTCATAAGCAAGGTGGCATATGTAGACCCACTAAAATACTTTAACAACTCTAAGACCACCAATTATGTCATTCGAAGTAACCAAATCTTCCCTATCTTCCCACTCAACCAAGAGAACATCGCAGGATTTGGTACCCCTAATCTACCACTAGGGATCCACCCACAAAAGTGAAAACACGCGAGAGTATAACTAGTGAATCATATTCACAATACTAACAACCATCATAAACACTCCGACCATTTACCTTATTATAAACCAACACTTTTAAATGAAACCTTTCTTAGGTACTTTAACAATTAATAGTAGTAAACTTACGACTCAATCCAGGTGTAAGTCCTTTCAAATGCTCAATACCGGATACAATTGATCATTTCTCACCTTGACAATTCATATCTTGACAAAATGTATCACCACAAATGTAGACTCACAATGAAAAATTTGAACTGTAATTTCCATCATATAACACAATCCCTTTCTCTATCAACATTAGCTTGTACCTTGAAGACTTTTATGAATTCATGGATCTCTGTTTATCATTGATCGTATCTTCATCGATCTTACCATAGATTTCGCTAAAATTTCAATCATACTCATTACTAGACTAAAAAAAAAAAAACCAAACACTTGTTATCACACTCAAGCTAATGTCCGCACACTATGAAATCACGCGTCTCTGAATCCAATTATCTACCCCTTTGAAGATATCTATTTATCATTTGCAATTAAATAAAATATTCTTCCTCTCGCCTGTCTCTAAAGGTTGTACTACATTCCACTATTTTTCTTCATTATGATTCTAGCTCTTTAATTTCTTTTCGAATGGTGTCCCACCATCTCTTAAAACTTTCCATACAACCACATTACTCATCAAATTTTTCAAAAGCCACAACCTTAGATACTCGCAAGTCGCAATTACAATACAAAAATTTGTTTAACCAACAATTTTATGATATAGCTGCCTCCCGTCACAATTCATCACGAACTCTTATTACCATTACACTCAGTCAGCCTTGACTATCATTACGAAGCCACTATTTCACCAACACGACACGTCAAACTCGGTAAACTCATCAAATTCAAAAGACTAACCCAATTTATACGCACTCTCTTACTAAAATACTTCAATTTCCTTCACCCAAGTATACTCATTGGGACTTTCTTCATCCATATCCAGTATTAATCCACTCACTTATGGATTAAGATAAAATCATCAGTCATCATACTACCCTTCTTCTTCTTATCAAACAAGACAGGAGCACCCCACTTAGAAACACTAGGACGGATGAATCATTTATCAAGATGCTCTTGGATTTGAGCCTTAAGCTCTCTCAACTCTGACACCCCATGAATTGACTCAATAGAGGGGGGATTCGACCTCAACATCCCGAATATGAGCCAATTACATCAATCAATCCTGACTCACCAGTTTCCTACCCCACACAAAAGACATGATCTTAGCTGACTTAGGCTTGTACCCCCTTCCCACTCTAACATTTCCCTAATGAGGATCTCTAGAGTCACCGATTTAGTATTACAATTAAGCCCGATATAATAGGGAGACAACCAAATCATGCCTAAGATTATATCAAGTTAGTCATATCCAGCATAACCAAATCAACCCAAATTTGAAAATTCATAAACACAACAGGACAAACACGATATACAAGGATGACTATGACTGACTCTTCAACTGGGGTAGAAACATGGATGAAGACATCAAGTATATCACAAACCACATCAAATCCCAAGGTAATTGAACTGACACATACGAATAAGAATAACCCATATAACACAAAATAGTAGTCATATGGGCACAGACAAGAGAAACACTAGTGACCACTGCATCACACCTCAAACTCGGTTTTGCCTAGAAAAACATATAACTGAGCCCTGTCATCTTGACGGGCAACCTCCTCGCCTGGCTGCACTACTCGTCTACCTGCATTACTATTTCCCCGGCTTCCACAGCCTCACTGATTTCCTCCTCACATGCCTAGGTTTTCCATAATTTAACACACTTTACAACTTATATTCGATTGTTGAACAATGAATTAGATCGCAAGGGTTAGTTCGAATACGATTCGGGGTCCATAATTATGACTAGAAAAACATGGGAGACAGGGCTGAGATTCTGTCTCGCCCTGTCCCGCTCTGGCGGGAGGAATCCCACACTGGCGGCCTCGCCTTGGCGGGAAAAGTCCCGCCCCAGCGGCCCAAACGGAAACAGAACACCTGCCAATAATTTTTCTGGAGTTCTTTTCTTTTCTAAATTCCACAAAGGTTCCAGCTTTACTTAGCAATTTTAGAATAATCCTCATAACTAGGATAATCATTGTCTACCCCTAGTGAATCCCACGATACACGAACCAATTCATTTTTGTCAATTCAGCACCACAACCCACACATCCCCAGGATACACTCAGACACTCACACTATCCTAAGTCAAAATCTTCCTTTCACAACGAATTTTACGATACTCAAGTATTTACAACTTGCATAACTTCAACGACCAGGACAACATATTGTACATATCAAAGTTCAGACACACATTTATTGTGCACATAATGACCACATCATATTCAAGCATTTACAACTTCACATTCACAGTTAATTCAAACAACCAGACGCACACATTTAAAGTTTCTAAGATACAATTCACGGATAAGTCCAAATTCTTAATTAATTATTTCGCTCAATGGATGACTATTCCTGATTATCCATCCATTCACACCACCTTTAGGGGCAGATACTAATTGAAACATTCTCAGTTTTCAATTTGCTTTGCTTGTGGTCCCTCAATAGTGACTACAACATCTAGTTCACATCATTGAAATACTAATTGGAATTGGGAGATCCCAATTGGACTCAACTCATAACACAAGCGACAATAATAACTAGCGAGCCCCATAAAACTGCTAATTTCAATCATAGAACTTGGTCGAACCCAATTCTTAACCGCCTTAATCTTTAACTGATGGTAACCACTTTTGTTGCTCTAGTTTGGACCATAGAGTGAATGAGGAAAGATACAAATTTATTTCACCCAGATACTAATTGGATTCAAGTCATAGCATGAAGTAGAAAAAAATGAGTTTTTCCTAAAGTCCTATAGCCTCTCGAAGAAAAGTACGGACGTCATCGAACCGTTCCGCAAGACTCTACTAGACTCATTTTGGTACAATGAGATCAATGAACCTAGGTCTCTGATACCAACTTTCTCATGACCCAGACCGTCGTGATTGACACCCACACTAATAATTCGGTGGGAGAACCACTACTACAATCCAAACCAATCAATCAATCTAAAACCTAAGGCATATAAGTCAAATACTAAGGAAAGAAAATAGAGTTTCCGTAAACTCTAACAAAGTTCAATAATAACTAACAAATACGGAAGAATTAACCTAGAACCTGAAAGTCAATGTACCAAAATTCTACTAACGACAAATCTAAGAACAAGGGGTACAACCCCGAAACTAAACAGCACCTTAAACAAAAGTTTGAGTGCGAAAAGAGTGGACTTAAACAAGGAAGATCCATGGCAGCCTGAAAGAACTGGCTCATCCTTGAATCCGGTCACACTCATAGTCACCTAGTTGAGGTCTATCAATAGCCATCTGAAGATGCCATGTACTCAACAAAGAAAGAACAAGTGTAGTATCAATACACAACCACCGTGTACTAGTAGGATCACGCGGCTATCCCACTAAGTGTAACATACATTAGTCAATACAACAATATAATCATATGCACATATCGAACATATACAATATCATCAACATATACGAACAATGAACAACTTCACGATTCTCACATATCACAATTTTATCAATTTAGAGCAACATATCATCTTCCAATATCAATCATCATTAAATATGAACGAACTCATCACAAGTAGATACACAACACAATTCAATGGTCCTCTCACGAAACCCAATTCAATGGTCCTTTCATGGAACCCAAACCCAAACAGTTAGCATGCCGGAACGTGGCAATCCGATCCAAGTTAGTTATGCCGGAACATGGCAATTTGATCCCATATTTATGCCGAAAGTGACAATCCGATCCAAGTTAGTTATGCTGAAACGTGGAACCGATCTCATATTTATGCCGGAACATAGCAACTGATCGTAGTTAATGTGTTGGATCATCACACATGTTCATTCAACAAACCACAATCACAATCACAATGTATATTCTCACAATCATACAACAAGATGTGATTCATGGTATATAATTATTCAATTATCCTCATTTACGATTTGGGTGATCAATAATGCAACATTTGCATACATACATGCATTATAATGAAGCAATTACAAACATATATCACACCAACATTAAATCACAACCATCACCTACCTCGAATTCAAGCTTGAATCCCCTAAGACACTTAAATCTTCCCTTTTTGGATTCTTTCCACTTGTTCTAGGTCTACAACCAATCATTTATATGCAATGATCATTATTCAAAGGTCTAATTATTCGGATTATAACAAACCCAATAACCCTAAACCAACTTAAGATCCTACTACCCAATTTACGGCTTTTTCCACCATAAATTCTAAATCAAAACCCTCCCTCATCGATAATGACCCACTAGATTATATTCTACTGATCGAAAAACGGATTCGGGGAGTTAAAACCTTACCTTTAGCCTCAAGAATGGTGAAAAAGGTCAAGAAGTCGCCTGGGGTCGTCTCCTTAGCTCTAAAAATTGAAAAGTGCCAAATAAGGTCATTTATGGGTTTATTAATGATTTTAAGTCGCATCTGGGCCACCACGGCGGACCCATCCCGCTACAGCGGCCCCTCTTCGATGCCTCAAATATCGCTCTGGCGGCCTACACGGAGACAAAATGCTACCCTTTCACGCTAAGATCATTTTTGGGAGTTCTACTCACCCAAATTCGATTTCGTAAAGTCATACGGGTTCCTTAACGTCTTAGCTATCTACTCATGTGGTCCAAATAATAATTATATCTCTCATTAATTACCAGATTTTCCTACACCTTAATGACTCCGATTTCGTCTAAATTTGGACTAGGTTGAGAAATTCCAAGTTACTACGAAAAAGTTTTCTGGCCCCAATTCTTTCTTCATTGACTTTTCCCTAACGGCGAAATTCAGGTCGTTACAGTTGGCCATTTTATGGTTAATATAGTATAACATATCTAAATTGATAAAGAAAAAAATATTGTTATTTTGATATAATTAAGATGTTTATTAGAAATTCGAAGTTTTTAGTATATGCATATGTGTGAATTGAAGTTAAATAAATTATGATTATTGATTTATCATATCCCAAAATATCGAAATCAAACTTTAAAATACAGAATCATACTAAATTAATTTGACATGATAGTAATATAGTAGAGTAATATTTTTTTAAAAAAAAATGGAAATTAATGGTATATACCTAATACCACTAATAGGCAAACATGTTTTGATATTTCGACCTTCTATTGTATATAGCAGTATAAATATATGTGTAGAGCCAGTATTAGTGAAGGTGAATTAGCACGGACTATTATTCCACTCCTATAGCTCTGTTGCTTGGCTTCAATTTGTTAGTAGCATTAACAACAAATAGAAGCAGAAAGTTTCCTCCAGGACCCTTTAATTTTCATTACCCATAATCGGAAATCTTCACTTACTGGGCAGTCAACCCCACAAATCACTTGCCAAACTTGCCGATTTTCCTGGCCCAATGATGCGTCTGAAGTTGGGACAAATAACAATTGTAGTCATTGTTGAGAATATAATTAAATAATAAAAGTGTGTTCTCTCTAACAGCATAAGGTTTTAGATGAGATAGTCACACACAGAACAGACAGAGCCATCACCCAAATCAAAAAAAGAAAAAAAATCATGTGTTTGGCCCATTAAAAACAAAACAAAAGTGTGCTCTCTCTGACAGCCGAATAGTCACACACTTCAACAATCAAAGAGAGGTACGTTAATTAAATTTAAACCGTTAAGAAATAATATTTTATTTAATCAATAAAATGCCCTCTTAGGTTTGTGCTTAGAATAAATTATTTTAGTGAGACTCAATCGACCTAGATTAAACTGTTAGAGAATCCACACTTTTAATTATTTACTGAATCATTTTTGCAATTTTAAGGTACAAGAAGATGGAAGAACTTGTTGTTTACTGTAAAAGGAGTAGCCAAATGGGGGAGGCGGTAGATATTTGTGCAGCAATTTTCAAGACCATGTTGAATTTAATTTTCAACACCTCTTTCTCAAGAGACTTGGCCGATCCCTATGTAAATTCGATTTCGCTCAATTTACGATTTGGTTGAATTTTGTATACTCGAGACGAAAATATTTGCAATCGATAAAGAAATGTATCAATTAGACCCCAGAGTCAATTGGCTGGGACTTATCTCTATGGGAAGAACTTTCGGTGTTTAACCCTTATAAGTTTATGAATTCAAAAATTGGATGTACAAGGTCAAAATTTTGAGTTAATTTTATTTGGTGCTGGTCGGAGAATTTGTCCTAGTATGTCATTGGCATTAAGGTCATAATGATGATCCCAATAATGCTTGGCACACTGTTAAATACATTTAATTGGAAAATTGAGGGTGACATTGCACCAAAAGACATGGACATGGACATGCAGGAGAAATTTGGCCTCACCTTGGCCAAACTTCGTCCTCTCCGAGCTGTCTCAAGCCAATAGTCAAATAGTTTTATATATAGTTCATATATATAAAAAAAATACTATTCTATTATGATATAATAGAGATGTTTTTTAAAAGTCAAAGTTTTTATTACTAGCAAACTACATAAATTTCACTAATTTAGGTCCTAATTATTAAGATTCACAATAGTGTTAAATATTACTTCCACTACATCAAAAAGTCTCATTAAAGACCAAAATATAGTGGCAAGTTATAAATATGGTCCCTAAAATGTACTTATAAAGATGATATTATTTACTAGTCCCTATTTGACTATATTATTTTCTAAAAATAAAATAACTAGTCCCTAAATAAAAAATTTCAGCGGGAACTACAAGAAAAGAGCGGGAACAAAAAGTGAAATACTAAAAGGCTCTAAAACATTCTCTCTCTCTATAGTAATAACCTAAAATCCCAAAATCCATTAATAAAGGTAGTAGGTTTTTCTTTCTCTCTCCAGCAATATGCAAAAATCGCTGATGTATCCTTAATTTTCTCTCTCTTGCTCTATGAAACAAGTTTTGAAGTCCTTAAATCTTGAAAGTTGAAGGCTAATATTAATTAGCAGAAAAATTTCCTAAATCTTGAAGTTTGAAGGCATTTTTTGGAGAAAAACGTTTAAGTTTATTCCTCTAGATTCATCTCCCTCTTCTTCTTTTTTTGGTATAATCTTCCATTTTTCTTTCTGATGATTATATTATGTGATTGGGCTCTTATAAATACTCGTTGTTATTTTATTAGGACCGAAAATGATAGTTTTGTAGGTAAGGCTAGGGGTTGAGGGTCAAAGAGGTGATATTTGAGAGTTTATTTAAGGATTTTCTCTGTTAGGGTTGCATAATTGCTAGGGCTACCAAGAAATTTTGGTAAGGCTGACATTGAAATTATTTTTTCTATCGGATGATGAATTAGTTGAATATTTTTACCATTAGTGTCTTTAATTTCAGTACCCAATTTGTGTGCTTTGATTTTGAATGGTTCTTTTTATTGTATTACCAGTGTATTTTCTGACACTAAAAAGATTAGACAAGAAAGAAAAAAAATTGGTAATGAGATTTGTTAAAGTATCTGATTTTTTTTGTCTATGAGTAGCTTGAGGATTAGAAAAGAAAGAAACAAAATTGTTAATGAGCTTTGTTAAAGCATCTGAAATATTCACTTAGTTTGTTTATTCAGTAGCATTCTAGTATAATTCTATTTTCTCTTTTTCAAGATTTTATAATTTCTTGAACAACATTGACTCGAAACTAGCTATCAATCTTTGCTTTCAGCCACTATTTTGAATATCAAGTTGTTTTTTCATCCATACAGCTTTCATGAGTTCAATAGTTGAGTCCAGAATCGTTGAGCAAAATGCACTTTAAGAGAGTTGTTGCGAAGTAGTAGTATTATTAATTACTATGAAAGAAATTGTTTTCTCTCAACACTCTATTGGTTGAAGTTAGTAAAATTTAGTTTGAGTGAATTCTATTTTTACTTACTTTTGATCAATTTAGTGTATTTTTTTATTGGATTAAAGTTAAGTTTTCACAAGAACTTTAAAAGTATGTGTTTCACATAATATACTTCATAGTAATTACATTTTTTTTGCTATGTCAAATGTTGTTTTGAATTGTTCTTTTTTACTACAACTATGGCTGCATATTGATCTCTAAAGTTACTAATTGTGGTGCATTTTTTAAGTCTTAAGCTACTTAGAAATTCGTTGTTGTTTGTCATTGCTGTTTTGTGGTTCTTGATTTCAATTAGATTCTAGATAGTTACTGAAATTGCTTGGATCATCATGTATTTTGATAAAAAAAATTGTTGGAGAAGTGAGTTTAGCTTTGTGAAACATGAAAAAGGTCATTACTTCACGTGGATGAAAAATTAAACTTTAGATCCATTAAGTTTAACATGTAGTGTGTAGTGTTATTAACTATTCTAATTGAGTTGGAATGTTTTTCATAGCTCATTGTTGCCTTGAAACATAAATTTATGAATAATATTTTAGCATATTGTCAAAACTAGATCTAATATGAAAGAATTTAATAAATCAACAAATCAATATTGTCTCGTCATTGTTTTTCTTGATGAATCTAGACATGTCGTCTTTATTTGAAGTTCACTAGTAGGTTTAGGATTATGCATTTGTTAATTGAGTTTTATTATATATAGCAACACATAATCAATTAAAAGAAAAAGATGTTATTAGTTCATTTTACATATATATTTTTTTATCATTAGGATGATTTGACATGTTTAATAGAAACTAATGTTCATCTTAGTAAATTTGTTATCCTAAATTATTATTCATCTAACTCTTATATATAATCAAAGTTTATGGCACCGAGTAAGCAATGGATGCAACTTGTTGGTGATCGACTTAATGAGACCTACTTTATTGTGGTGGAATTTTTTTTGAATTATGTTTTTCAAAGAACAGGAGAAATATATGAAATACGATGTCCGTGTGTCAAATGTTGTAATACCACATTAGGACCACGTGAGACAGTCAGAACACACTTGAAAGTACATGGAATAATTAAAAATTATACCTTATGGTATCATCATGGGGAAGTCTTAGGTGAGCCAGAATCAGAATGTGAAGATAGAGATGATAATGAAGTAGAAAATTGTGAAAATGAGGATGAAATACGAGAAATTTTGAGAGATTTCTATCCTAATCAATATGGACACACTAAAGATGTTGATTGTAATGATTCACATGAAGAGGAACCAAATGTTGAAGCGAAAAAGTTTTATAGCCTATTGGGAGACTTTGAGAAACCACTTTATCAAGGTTCAAAAATTTCAAAACTTTCAACTTTGATTAAGTTGCTTCACATAAAAAGTATGGGTCGTTGGAGTAATGAGTCATTTACAATGTTGTTAAAAATGTTAAAAGAGGAGTTGTTGCCAGATAGCCGATTTGCCGAATACATATTATGGGGCAAATAAGGTAATTCGGAATCTTGGGCTTTCCTACGAAAGGATTGATGTTTGTAGAAATGATTGCATGTTATATTGGAAGGAGGATAAATTACTTGATTCTTGTAAAGTTTGTGGCGAATCCAGATGGAAAGTCGATAAACGTAACGGGGAAGCAAAGAACAAAAAGGGTAAAAAGATAGCATCAAAGATTTTACGTTATTTTCCATTAAAGCCTAGGCTTCAAAGGTTATTTATGTCTTCCAAGACATCTTCTCTAATGACATGGCATCATGCTGAAAGAGTTGATGATGTAATAATGAGGCATTCAGCTGATTCAATGGCATGAAAATAATTTGATGAACTTCATCCTTCATTTGTAGCCGAGCCTCGTAATGTTCGACTTGAACTTGCGAGTGATGGTTTTCAACCATTTCGGAATGCAAAAACCCCATATAGCATTTGGCCGGTGGTACTTATTCCTTATAACTTAACACATTGATTGTGTATGAAGCAAGAAAACTTTATCATGTCCATGCTTATTCCCGGTCCAGATGGTCCAAGTGATGCAATTGACATATATCTTCAACCCTTAATAGAAGAATTGAAGGAGTTATGGATATTGGTATTGAGACCTTTGATGCATCAACCAAACAGAATTTTAAGCTACATGCTTCTTTGTTGTGGACCATCAATGACTTTCCAGCATATGAAAATTTATCTGGATGGAGTACCAAAGGAAAATTGGCATGCCCATGTTGCAACAAAGATACTTCCTCAATCAGATTGACCAATTGTAAGAAACAATGTTTTATGGGTCATCGACGTTATCTTCCTCTTAATCACAAATGGAGGAATGATAAGAAGTCATTTGATGGCACAGAAGAGAAAAGGCTCCCACCCAAAAAATGTTCTGATATTGAGATTCTTCATCAAGTCCATGATCTTGAAGGGTTGCAGTTAACAAAGGAACCAAAAAAAAGAATCAAAATAACACATGATAGTCGAAAAGATATTTGGAACAAGAAGAGTATCTTTTTTGAACTTCCATATTGGGAGTCTCTTTTGTTGCGATATAATTTGGATGTTATGCATATTCAGAAAAATATATGTGATAATATTTTGGGGACAATTATGAATGCCAAAAGAAAGACCAAGGACACTATTAAAACTTGGCTAGATTTGAAAGAAATGAATATAAGGCCGGAGTTGCACCCTATCCAGAAAGGTAAAAAATATGAAGTTCCAACTGCATGTTACACCTTATCTCCACAAGAAAAGCACAATTTCTGCCTGTTTTTGAAGAATTTAAAGGTTCCAGATGGATTTGCATCCAATATTTCTCAGTGTGTCAACTTGAAAGATCACAAAATTTCTAGTTTAAAGAGTCATGATTGTCATGTTCTTCTCCAACATTTACTCCCTCTTGCACTACGTGGTATGCTGTCCAAAGAAGTGTGTGAACCACTAATTGAATTGTCTTATTTTTTAATATGGTTGGAGCTAAGTTATTAAGGAGTGATGACTTGGAGCATGTTGAGGCTCAAATTCCTATAACTTTTTGCAAGTTAGAAATGTTTTTCCTCCTTCATTTTTTGATGTCATGGTGCACTTGCCTATTCACTTAGCTAATGAAGCTATACTTGGTGGACCTGTCCAGTATCGATGGATGTATCCCATAAAACGATGGTTATATTTTTTTAAAATTTCTCTTTGATAATAGGGCTTGGCTAGAAGGTTGTATTGTAGAGGGTTACATTGCAAATGAATGTATGAATTTATGTTCAAGATATTTGCATACAATTGACACAAAATTTTATAGGCCAGAACGAAACTATGATGGTGGTCTGAAAAAATCTGATGGAGGATTATCTCTATTTTGTCAATCTGGAAAAATATTGGGGGCTCCAAAACAGCGTGATCATGAAGCAAATGAATTAGAGCAAGCACATATATACATACTGAAGAATTGAGATGACGTTCTACCATTTCTAGAGTTTGATTTTTTTCTACATATCATACTTCATTGCCTTGTTTCTTTAGGATTATTTTTTTGTATGACATTTGTGGTTCAATTTAAATTTGTAAAGAGTTTGCACAAATTCATGTAGATTCTACTCAACACTTGTCTGATGATGAATGGAACATACAATTTATTGAATGGTTTCAAGATAAGGTGAGTAATATATACACATCAAATTTGGAAATCTAACATTGAGTTACTCATTTAAAAGTGATCAATTTTATCTTGTTGATAGGTTGCACAATTGCATAAAGAAGATGATAGTCGGATCATGGAAGATCTCATCTCACTTTCACGTGGTCCCACTAAATATGTATTACATTATAATGGCTACATTGTCAATGGATATAGATTCCATGCAGAAGATTATGATAAAAATTTAAGGACTCAAAATTGTGGTGTGGTTGTCGTTGGTGAAACTGATAAACATAGTGAGAACATTGATTACTATGGAGTTTTAACCGATGTTCTTGAATTGCAATTCACGGGTAGAAGAGTTGTTTTGTTTGAATGCAAATGGTTTGATGCATATGATAAGCTAAAAGGAGTGAAAATAGATGAGTATGGCATTGTAAGTGTAAATTGGGGGCGATTTTTGAAAATAAATGAGCCTTTTGTATTAATCAAGCCTCTCAAGTATTTTTTGCTAATGATAATTCCAATAGAGGTTGGTGTGTAGCGAGAAGGGTACAACCTCGTGATTCCTATGAAATTGTGCAACAAAAGGACAATGAATTTGAAGATTTAGAAAATTCTTCACAAAATAAACGAAAAAGAATGACTGAGGTGAAGTATCTCCTTAA
>JAJOOR010086333.1:0-22287 GCA_036250505.1 Solanum acaule | reverse complement strand
AAAATATTTTCAGTTGCTAATTATTGTAATTTATAGTATTTGTTATGTAATTTTTAATAATACATTTTATTCTATTTATTTAAATTCATGTGACAATGATAGAATTTTAAGAATCAACTAAATTTTTTTAGAAAATTTAATTTCTTTCTACTATATTTTGTAGCTAAAATATAATAAATGAATTAATTAAATTTCAAAATGTTAAATTTTCAAGGAAGAAATAAAGTGGGAAAAAATAAAAAAGAAACTGTGAGGAACAAATAAAAGAAGGAAATGAGAATTGTTAATGGGCAATTGGATAACAAAAATTAAAGAAGAATAGAAAAATGTGAAATAGGCAGAAAGAAGGGCCCACATTTTTCGGCTTGTACGTGTCTGCCTAAGAAAAGGCTGCATACACGTGGCTAGGAAAGAAAAGAAAAGGAATAAAATGGGTCCAAAGTGAAGGTACAATTTATGTTACTTTTGGTACAATTTCGTGTTGCTTTGTTTGTCCTTTTGGTACAACTTGAACTGCTTTTGGTATCACTTGTTAAAGCTGTGTTAGTCCCAACCCAATAGTACAACTTGAACTGCTTTTGGTATCACTCCTTAAAGCTGTGTTGGTCCTTTCCAACTCTCACTTCTAAATAAGAGTAATGTTCTATTGACAAACTATTATTTTAAAGTGATAAACAATCTATCAATATATACTTGCAACATATTAGGTACCTTCAATTTTCTCAAAAACAAAAATAAGATTCCACTTACCCATGATGATATAGATTCAGAAAGACATGATATGATAATTTATAATGACCTTCTACAATTAAACCATCCATTAATCCCAAGTTTCTGATTGTTTGGCCCTTAAATCTAGTAGAAAGTGAATCTTTGACAACTTTCCTACCAAGGGATGTTTCCCTCACTAGCCTATACCTTTGATTTCCATTAACAGAGAGCTCCCTAAGCTAGGTAAGACTCTTAACACCAAGTTTATGCAATTACTTTGTTAGAAACTTATTTGTTGATTTACAGTCATTGTAGTGCAAATTATCTTTTATAAAATTATATGTTTAGATCAACTTGCTTAAACATATTTCTTAATAAAAAGAACAATCGTGCTGATAACGTGTCACAATCCGAGTCTACACCCTGGACATGACCGATACTAAAAAATCATTGCTGGTGCCCAAGCGAACCCTCATCCTGGCTGACTACAAACGGAAAACTGATTCAAACATACAAAGCTTAAAAACTGAATAAAAATTCATGAAACTGAAATACAAAACTTTAACTCAAATGAAAAACTCTGAATATAATAATAATATTCAACTCGCCGTAAAATAGGTAACTTAAGTTTTTAAAACATTTAATAAAATGAATAATACAGATTTCTCAACTATACTGACTATCTATGAAGCCTCTAACTGATAAAGATGGAAGTCGGGACAAGACCCACGACATCCTAACAACTAATATAACTGAACGGTAAATGAAATCCTCCGGAAACAAGGAGGCTCACCATAGCTAACTCGAACTCCCGGATGCATTAACAATCTCCTGTTGATGATCCTGAATACTTGTGTCTGCATCATGAGAAGATGCAGGCCAAATGGCTCAGTACGTGGAACGTACGAGCATGTAAGAGGAATTCTAAAGCAAAAACATAAGCTTGAAACTTGATAAAAAGGAAACATACTTGCCTCTTCTCAAACTTATTCAACTCAAGGAATACTCAAGGATACTCAAAACTACTCAAACTTACTCAACTCAGAAGTACTCAAGGATAAGATACTCAACTCAAAGATATGTTATTCGACTCTGGGTACTCAACTCTGGATACTCAACCCAATATGACTGAACTCATTTAAATATAAAGCAATTTAAAATAAGTGTAATATAAAGAAACAAACTATTTAAAAACATATTGAAAACTCTGTGTGTATGCAAGGATACAACATAACTCTGAAATGTATATAAAAATACAATAACTTATGTGGGAGTTTCTCTAACCGATAACCATTACATAAGATCTATAGTGATGATACAATGATCTACCTCACGATGCCAGCGCATCCTATACCCGGCCAAAGGTATAGGACCTGAACTGCCTAATAATCCACTAGTCTATTGCGAAAACGATTCATCTAAAAAGTATGACCCTTTTCTACCCATGGTGGCTACATGGTTCTATGGTGACGTGAGTTATCTAAACTCATGCTCGTCCCAAATTCGGTGCTCAATACTACTCCCAAAATATACTGGCTCTTATGTTTTAAAAACATACTTCTTCTGTGATTTGAGATTAGTGCTAAAAACTTAGCTCAAAAGCTATCTTGGAAATCAAAGTTTCCCCTCTTGCTTCATTTAGAAAGCGATTACTTTTTCTGAAAACTAGCCCAAAGGCTCTTTGGAAATCTCAGTTTCCGCTCTTATTTAAATGTGAAAACATTTTAAATCTCTTTGGGAATACATAGTCCCCATTAAGGGTGGGCATAAATACCGAAAAACCAAACCGAACCAAACTATTTCGGTTCTTCGGTGTTGGTTCTTTTTTTTTGGAACTTCGGTTCGGAATTCGGTGTAAGGGTCTCGAAACAACGGTGCACCGAAGAACCGAAGTTTTATTAAATAAATTTAAAAATATTTAAATTATATTATTTAATAATACTTATAAGTTATATATTTTGACTCAAAATATTTACCTGGCCCATTTCAATTTTTAAATTTTGGAATCTAAACAAAACAGTAAAGGGCACACTTTATCATTTACACTTCAAAACAGCAAGGGGCACCCAGCCTGAACAAAACTATTTTGATGTTATTACTTTTTATTGTTAGACTGTTAGTTGTTACTTTGAAGTTTGAAGTGTGAAGTGAACAACAATTGTTACTTTATCATGTTCCCTCTTTATTTTTATTCACATTGAAAAAACCGATTTAAAAACACCGAACTAAACTGAACCGATATAGAAAAAACCGAACCGATCTAGTTTGATTTGAAATATGGTACACACTTTTCTAAAACCGAATACCGAAGAACCAAACCGAAATTTGATTAAACCGAACCGAAGAACCGAATGCCCACCCCTAGTCCCCATATACTTCTTTGAAGAAAAGAACTTCAACTTTACTCTTTACTGAACTCAAAACTTAAGTCTTAAAACAAAGTTAAAATGTTTGTATAAGACTTCTTAAAATATGGTTCATGCCGAATTATGGATATGAACGACTCAATGCAAGGTTTTCAATAACCATAGATAGAACTCAAATACTTGGAGCTCAAGAACTTCAATGATACTACTCATTTCAAGAATGCTCAACTCAGAGGGTTCATGAGGAATTATGAGCATGAACTACTCAACTCAAGGACTCAAAGATACTTCTCATCTCAAGATTATTCGGCTTATAATGTTCATGCGGAATTATGGGCATGCACGATTCAATTCAAAGACTTCATGGGTAACATGAAATAGTCCCATGATTAGAAATATAATCTCAAAGGGAATTAGGATCTCAATACTCAAGACTTAGAACTTGAAGATACTACTACTCTCAAAGATGCTCAACTTACGAAGTTCATGCGGAATTATGGGCATGAAATAACTTGACTCGATGGTGTACATAACAATATGAAACTCATGTATAAGACTCTTCTCATTCTCTTACTTACTACCTCAAGACTTAGTTCAAATCGATGGTTGATCTCAAAGGATTCACAATTGAACTCTACTCTTAACTCTCTCTTGAATGTGAATTATGAATTCAAGAGTTATGTTTCATAATTTTAAGGATTTCGTGATGACAAAGTATACTCATGAATACATTCTCATACTCACTTGCTCGAGTCTTGAAACAAGTTACTAGAAGTTGTAGAAGACTCCACAAAAAACTCAAAGGGACTTTCTTAGAATGTTCGAAAGAATTCTCAAAACTTAACTCTCAACTCTACCTTGAATTTCTTGAATTTGAATTATTAATTCAAGGTTATGATCATGTTATGAATGACTTCTAGGTGTTTAGAAGTAGTTTAAAGTGTTTAGAATCAAATGAGAGTAAATGTACCCTTTGAAAAAACTCAAATGGACGAAACGATGAACAACGGGTGGGAGCAGGTGACCCTGGTGCTCTGAGTGGCGTGGGGCGCCAGCCCCTAAAGTTCAGAGAGGTGGTTGGGGTGCTCTGGCTGGCGTGACACGACAGGCCCCAACCCAGAAAACTTTGACGACTTTCTTTGCTCGTTTTCTCACCCTAACTCGCCTAAAATCGAACGATTTCTTCCCCAATCACTTGGATTCGATTACTTAACATTATTACACTCTAATATACTCAATACATCCCTTAAAACATTCACTTTGATCTCAAGAAATCATCCAAAACCCAACACAACAAGATTTAGAATGAACTTCAAGAACACCTATCAAGAACTCAAATCTTTCAACTTCAAGAATGAAATTTGCGCTGAAAATAACATGTTTGGCGTGTGGGTGAACAAACCCAACACTATGGAAGCTTACATACCTCTTAGGGATCAAACCCATGGCGAAAATCCGCTACCACACACAAGAATCTCGACGAACGCTTGATCCTCTCCTTTTTTCTCTTCTTTTCTCTTCTTGAACTCTCAACTAAAACCCTAGGAATATTTTAGGATTATAAAACTGAACCTAATCAGATTAGACCCCTAAAATATCACTAAAAACAAATCAAATCTGATTTGGTAAGGAAAAGACCAAAATACCCCTCACTATTTTCGGCTAACTTTCCTTAACTGGACAACCTAACTTCAAAAGATCATATCTCACTCATCCGACCTCGAAACTTAGCAAACTCGGCGGCGTTGGAAAGATAATTCAAAGGTCTTTCCTACGGTATCTGGTATCACACTAACTCATCCTGAGCTAGGAGTTATGGCCGTTTGAAGTCAACCCAAAACTCATACTTAGCTTAACTTGCAAAATTTCAGATTTTGCTATTTCCAATTTAGTTCTTTTTGGAACACAAGGTGCTACATCTAGTGACCTTAAAACTTAAGAAATTTTTAATTCCTTGGAAAAATCTCACTCACTACTATGAATGGTTCGAGTCTTAGTTCGAAAAAATTTCTGGGGTGTTACATAACGTGTTATAAAATAAATAAATGTAATTAACTAAACTAAATAAGAAGAAAGAAGGAGAAGAAAGAATTGTATGTTGCTCATTGATATAAGGAATTGAGAGATGGAGAACCTTATCCTTATTTTCACTATAATATGGCCATTTTATAGGTCTAGGAAATACTTGCTTGGGCAAGAGAGAGAGAGCTACAGTAAGTGGCACTACTTGTGCACCAAGTTTGGCAATAACTTGGAAATAGGGGTGGGTCCCATTAAAGAGCCACATGAACATCCATTCAATTTTTTTTTACAATAATTATATTATTCTAGTCTTTTTATTTACAAAATTAACATTTTAATTATAAATATGACAAATTATTATAAAATAAATAGCTACACAATTTAAGACCTATTTTATTGGTTAATGAACTTTTAATTTTATTTACTTTTTAGATTTCCAATCACAATTATATTTGGATATGTTCCTTTAATAAATATCGTATTTTCTCTCTCTTTTTAACCTTTACACGAAAGGAATACCAACTAAATGTCATTCATCATATTTTTCCTTGGTATTAACATTTTTCTGCACTCTTTTTTCCCTCTTTTTTAATGTCACTTTATCAAGGAAATGATCTGTATCTCCTTCTTGAAAATATCCATTAACAAATTATTTTCATTCTTTTTGTTTCTTTTCAAAATCATCTCTAGCAACACAAAAATGATCTATGAATGAAAAATTCTCTCAATGTTATCCCAAATAGATTTAAAAAAAAAAAAGAGGGGAAAGGAGAAGAAAGTTACAAGTATTATTTTGAAAAATATTTTGCGACAATAAATTTTGTTTTGCCAATAATTATGGTGTCCTTGTTTATTTAGGGATATGAATTGTTGACATGTAGATGTGCTAGTATTATGGTGTATAAACATGGTACTACATGTTAAAATGACAATAATTGTAATGTTTATGTAAGTTTTTGAATCGTGGATCGCCATTGGATCAATCCGATTTGATTTGACCCGACTCGACCCAAAGTTATTTTCTGAAAGATAAAGATAACTACAAATCTAAAAGGGGTGGAATAGATACAAAGTAACTACTCAAACGTAAACATACTCTTTTTTAAAATGGTTTATTTCACGTTTCTCTCAAAGGTGACAGATAAAATAAAGAACAGAGAATAAAAGAGTGAAAACAAGGAAAATAAATTATTTCTTCACAAGAATATCAACAAACAAATTGACATTTAGTTTGTGAAACGTAATATTTGTTTTCTAGTGATTCGAAGAGTAACTATGGAGCAATTCGTTTTGGTAGCAAAATCAAGGACATCCACTGCAAGTATAAGGTACACACAATCCATTGATTTTGCTTCGAATTCAAACATTGGGCCTGAGCCGACCCTGCTTAGCCAATTTCTAATGGCACCAAGAAGCCACACATAGTTAAGAAAACAAAGTATATCTCAGCTTAAAAATATGTACTTGGCCGACAAAGCCCCTGTCAACAACCCTATAAAGAATATAACTACTTCCACGGTCCATATAAAACAAGCAACTAGCACATAAATCCTATTTGGGCCGTCGAGGCCACCATGATATCTAGAAAAATGTAAACGCTATATGGGTTGCCAAAGCCGTCATGATTTCTATATAGAAACGAAGAAATACTATGTATCAAGACAATAAACCAAACCATCACCAAACTTCAGCCAACCAACAAACAAGGCCAACATGGATAATAATGTGGCTATACAACCCGACACACTAGTATGCATGCCTCTAAGAGTAGTAAAGCTTTGTCGGGACAGGGGCCCGACCTACCCAAAAACTATATACAACAAAATCTAACAAACCTTTAAACTCTGGCAGCTCCGGAGGAAACTGGATAGCCAACCTACTGGAACTCAACCGTGATGCTTGGGAGGTCTATCGAGTCGTATGTCGAAACCTGCAGGCATGTATGCAGCGCCCCCTAGGCAATGGGGCGTCAGTACAAAATAATGTACCAAGTATGAAAAACAATAGACTAAATGAGCAAGTATCATAATATACCAAAAGCAACCTGGTAAGGAAATCAAAATTAAGACAAAAATGCTAACCCACTACTTAGTCTTAACATACAAAAATAATCAAACAACAACTTAACTAATCCCCCATAAGCTCGGCAGGTACAAACAACATACCACTTACCTAGGCTCTCATAAGCCCAAAAGATGTCAAATCAATCTACATACCCCTATCAATAGCCCCTTGTTTTTGTAAGAAGTCACATAGAACTTTTAGGCAATAATATAGCCTCGTAGGCAGCATATAGCCCTCTTAGGCAACAACATAGCTCTGTAGGCTGCACATAGCCCTCTTTTGCATCAATATAGCATCGTAGGCAACACATAGCCCTCTTTGGCATTAAAATAACATCGTAGGCAACACATAACACTTTTTGGCAACAATATAGCCCGTAGCAATACATTGCCTCTTAGGCAATAACATAGTCCTCTTAGCCAATATCATAGGCCCCATAGTCAATTCATAGCTCAACAGCTATCCACAATATCCCCAAGGGTGATAACAAACAATTCAATAGGCTAAAGGCCAGTAATTTAGCTATAAACAATATATATGAATAGTCTCAAAGTCGTTCCAAATTTAGGGCCGTTGTTAATAGATTATGAGTCCCAAAAATGAGGGTTTATAAGCATTCAATTGGCCAACCACTCATAATTATATCTACGACATCACCAACAATAACAACCCTAAACATGCCGAACGAAGGGAATAGCCTTAACATACCTTTTTCTTTATAGTTTATGCTGAATAATACCTCTGTCTGTACCACTACAACACTAAAAAAAGGGGTAAACTCAATCAATAATTAAGGACAAGAATTACTACGACAATTCAACAATCTATACAAATTTCTGACGTAAATTACTATCTCAGACCTAAGGTATCCATAAACTGATAAAAGATGATTCCTACATTTCTTTACATGCCTAGAACACCTGAAAAATCTCAAACCACTGAAAAAACCCCTGCTTCCAAACCTTCACGAAGCTACACCGGATAATTCACCATGAAAACTATACCAAAACGACGAGCTCGCGACGTAGGGCAATATTTGTTAAAGATCCAAGAAGAGATCATGGAATGAAAAAAATGAAGATGTTATTTTATAAAGTTCCACCGACCTAGGGGACCCACTAGCCGCTTATGTTGCGCAGTCGGTACAGAAAGGTGAATATCTCTCTATTCCGATGTCGTATGAATGAACGGTTTGATGTGTTGGGAACTATACTCCTAGACCTTCGATTTGATATATTATGGGCTCTCTTACTCTTCTTATATTGGGATAAAACCTCCAAGATATTTGCACTAAATTTAAGAGAATCTTTAAAAAGAAACTTGCAATAAATTTCGCCAACTTTTATAACTAAACTCGCTTAACTTCAAAAATTAAGATGTGACCCTTGAGAACTTAAAATATGACACCACATCATTACTTATATATTAATCACTCTTCGTTTTGTCACAAAGATACAAGTTAAGTTAGAGTTCTGAATAGTCGGGGTGTTACACTTAAGGTTCGATAATCTAGCTATTTTAGGGTAACTATATTACTTGCGCGACCACTTACACTTGCTTGTGCAATTGGGAGCAACAAAAGTATTACTATAATTGTATCACGAGAAGTCAGATTTTTGGAAAATGATTTTTCCAAAAATGATGAAATAGCTGAAGGTGAGCGTCTATACGAAGCGTTGAATTCAGAAGATCAGGTAATGTCGTCAGACATACTTAATAACTCAATAGATCAAGAAATGATTCATGTTCCAAGTGAGAGTTATGAATTCCAAAATCCTATAGAGGAATCTAAACTTCAATTACGTAAGAGTACAAGACAAGGTTTACCTAACCGATCTTATGAAATTGAGGATTATGTCTTCTTGATATCGCCTACAGAATTGGATGAACCTACTTTTGTAACTGAGGCTTTATTGAGACTTTAAAAGGATCAATGGATAAAAGCGGTGAAAGAAGAATTAGAGTACATGAAAACCAACAAAGCCTGGGATCTAGTTGACCTTCCTTAGAAACGTAAAGCTACTGAGAATAAATGGATTCTCAAAGTTAAACGAAAATTGGATGGCTCAATAGAAAGACACAAACAACTTTTCGTGACAAAATGTTTTACTCAAAAAGTTGGAATAGACTATGAGGAAATTTTGTCACCTATTGTGTAGTTTACCTTCATACGATTACTTTTAGCTTTTGTTGCAGATTTAGATCTAGAATTACACCAAATAAATGTGTAGACCGCTTTTCTCAAAGGAGAAACAAACGAGGCAATCTACATGGAACAACTATTAGGTTTTGTTGTTAAAGGCCAAAAAAAGAAAGTTTGTAAATTGATTTTACCATGACTGATGAAGACCATTGCATCTATGTGAAAAAGTCCAATGAAAATTTTGTAATTCTTTCTCTTTACGTAGATTATATTTTATTAGCTGGAAATAATTGGAGTATGTGAAAACTGCCAAGTTATGGCTTTCAAAATCATTTGATATGAAAGATATGGGTGAAGCACGCTATAGTCTATATATTGGGTGTTAAGATCTAAAGAGACAGTTCCAAGAAATTTTTAAGTTTATCTCAAGAAACTTACATAAATTAATATTGGAACGCTTTCGAACGAATAGTTGCAAATCCATGGATACTTTTGTAGCAAGGGGTGAGACTTTAAGCCTTGAAATGTGTACAAAGATTGAAAAAAAATGGAAGACATGTTCCTAATTCTGTATTCTAGTGTTGTCGGGAGTTTGATGTATGCTATGATGTGTATTCGCCCATACATTTGTTATGTCGTAAGTCTGGTTAGCAGGTATCAATCCTATCCTCGAAGAGATAATTGGAAAGCAGTAAAGAGAATACTCCGATACCTGAAGGGAAGTACGGATCGTACACTATGTTATAGTGGATCTGATTTATTCATAAGAGCTTATACAGATGTTGATTGGGCTGGTAACCGGAATGATAGAAAATCAACATCCGGTTATGCTTTATTACTTAATGGTGACACTATTTCATGGAAAAGTAAGCAACAAACTTGCACAACTCTTTCAACCATGTCATATGAATTTGTGGCTTGTGTGTCTTCAGTACAAGAAGTTGTTTGGTTAAAGAGATTCTTTGAGCATTTGAATATTGCAAAGAACTCTAATGGTCCCATGATTTTTTGATGACTTTTGTTGATAAAAAGGTATCTTATTACATATTATTATTATTATACATATTTTTTTGAAACTTTTAATACTAAAAATCACTTACGACTTTGTTGTATTAAGAATATTCAATGAATGTTTTAGTCAAGAGAAATCAAGCAAATAGGTTCAAATAAAATTAAGATTCTTTATTTGTCATCAAGAATTTTAAAGTTGATGAAAGTAGTCTTGGATGTAGAGCTGTTGAACTTTCATTATGATATAATTTCCGAAGAATATTATTGATATTCCTATAAACGAATTTCAGTTTATTAAATAACATATGATTGAGTCAAGGGTGAAAAACACTTCAAACAAAAAATCACATTATTAAAAGATACCAATAAATTATATTTACTAATCAAAGATAATATGATATTATAACACATGCAAAGAAGAAAAGACTATACTAAATAATGAAAATTTATTATTTTAAAAAAAAATTAATTATTCTTCATTCATTATAATTACGATGTCTTTCACCGATTTCTCTTTCGATAATACTTAGGTGTTTACCAAATACTCATTCATGTGAAGTATAAATTAATTCCAAGTGCACAGCATGCATCTATCATTAAATCTTTTTTATTTTAAATATTATGTTAGGGAGAAACACAATAAAACTATAGACATAAGAGCAGTATGTGAACCTATTTACACAAAATAGTCATATGATAAAGCTATTGTAACACTCCGGAAAACTAGTAGACTAAGATAGCGCTTGACGTTAGGATTAGAACCTTGAACGTACCTCCCCGTACCTTAAAAATCATGTTTTCGTGTTAGAACGTCAAGGTCTAAACCTCAAGGACCAACCATAGGTCCTTGAGGAAAAGCCTCATGGAGGCTGCCTGGCAGTGACCCACGGAGGGCACCCACGCCCCCGTGGATGGGGGTCGTGGGTCAAGCTTGCCAAAACCAGCCCCAGAACCCTGATCCACACTTCACCAGCATGGGCCGTGGGTCCATCCACGGTCCATAGGTGAGGGGGGTCGTGGGTCACACCTGGAAACTGTTTTGGGAGTTTCACTAGGGGTATTTTAGGGTTTTCCTTTTTAAGTTAATATTAAGGGACGTCGTTTTACACTTAATTAAACTAACTATATAAGGTTTTTAGGTCCCTAAACTAAGTCATCTAAATCATAACTACCAACTTCCCAAATCAAAACCAATTTTCCCCAAAATCTTCTCTCTAGAACTCCAAGGAAGAAGAAGAAGAAAATCAAGCTAGAAGGATGCTTTTTCCCTCAAATCCGTTGGATTTCTTCACCTAAGGTATGGTAGTCCTTCATCCATGGATAGTTTTCATCCATGGAGTCCCTCCAAACTCAATTTCAAAACTTGTAACTTCCCCAAAAGCTAGGGTTTTACTCCAAGTCATGGATTCACTTCAAAAACGATTCTAATGAAATAGTTGCTTTATATTATGTTTCTAATTGATGATTATTTACTGTTTTTAAGATAAATTCCCCAAGAATCCATGAATTTCCCTATTTCCCAATTTGAATCTTAAAGTGTGGTATTGATTGATGCAAGTAGAATATGATTGAATTATGCATGTAGTACTTGAACTACTTGAATTATGTTATCATCCATGTCTAATATAGTAATTCTAGATGTGTTGGTGAATTATGATCTATGGTCCTTGAAGGGCAATGTTGAAAATTATGCATGATTATGAGGGTTTGTATATGATATGAGACACTTTGAGAGTAAAGTGAGTATGATTATGATCTCGTGTGTGTTGATTGATAAGTTACTCTCATCTACACATCTATGTATGAATATGATATGATGTGAAGGGTTTTTCTCACAATATGACGATTCTAAGGTTGAAAGGTTGTTCTCACCTATTGAAACTATGAGCTATAGAATGAATTATGTTAGATTAAGTGTCAAGACATTCTTCCATGAATATGAACTTAAGTCAAGACTTAATATGAAATCTATGGGAATTAATGATTAGCACCGAGTGGATATAAATATGAGATGGAAGCTTTTACCTTAGTTGAGTCCGACTTTCCAAATGGGTTCCTTCTACCTTAGTTGAATTCGGGTTTTCAAATATGTATCTCATGAGATGAAAACCTCCTACCATAGTTGAGTCCGGGTTTCTAGAAGAAATCTCCCTATCCCATAACTATGTCCCCACATAGGTCTTTAGCTAGTGGATCCAGTTAAGATAAGAGTATGGTTCTACCTTAGGCAAGTAGGACAACCCATTTTCTGTGTGGGGTAGACACCAGATTTCATGCTTCAGCTCACATGGTCTATGTCGGTTGAGGTTAATCCCACTATGATAGTATGAAGAAGAATATGAATTATGAACTATAGTTACTCAAGAAGCTTTCCTTAGTGTGGGTAGGATTATGGGATCTTATTCATGCATTGCACAAGGATGCTTTGAGGGTATTTATGGTATCTTTCCATTATGATATCATAACCTATATGTTGAATATACTTATGACTTATGCTTTTACACTAATCTTCATAATGATTCTTAAACTTGGTAAAGTGTATGCTTTTCAACTAAATGTCCCTTTTTAGCATGTTTGCAAGGTTTTCATGCATGGCTATCATACTTAGAACATTCTTGTACTAGCCTATATTTTCTTACATTTTTCCCAAGTGTAGGGTCCGGTTCTCAAGGTGGTCCCCATTGTGGCTAGAGCTTGGAATTGATCATACTCCTTGCTAGTTGGTGAGTCCTCATGGTTCGAGGACGGATAATGTTATTTAGTAGTTTCATTCTTGTATTTTCACTTCCGGATATTGTTGTAAGGGTTGTGACCCTATTTTGATACTCGATTGTAATAGATGGCTAATTGAGACAAGTGTAGACTTCCGCTTTCCTTTATGAAAATTTTGGACTTGAAAAATGTGTTTTACTCTTTATTGTTCTTTACTTATGTTATGATATGCTAAGTGGCTTACATGGTTCCTTTCGGGGTTTTATGTGCCTTGTTACGTCTAGGGGGTACCCTTGGGTCGTGACAACTATTAATTTATAATAGGATATTATAATTAGTATTATATGCTATTTTGAAGTACTTTCTTCTTTATATTTATTTTGGAATGGAGTATAGAAGTAAAGACATAAAAAAGGGAAGATAAAAAGAATGTAAATGTCACGACCCAAAAATGGACGTGATGACACTTGTCTTATCCCATCAAAACAAGTCAGCCTAATACTCAATTAACACGGTGAATGCAGAAGTAAAAACAAGAAAAAGAAACTAACACCATCAACTAATGCAGAAGCCATAATCAACTCGAAATAAAACCCAAAAACCTGGTAGTCACGTGTACAAGCCTCTAATGTATTGCAATAGATTTGAAAGAAAAGACAAGTCTCAAATGATGTTGTTACTAAAGTAGAACAAGATCATATATATGAGTAAGAAGGTCCGCTGAGATGACAAACAACTACCTCACAAATCTTTATAGGAAGCCTCGGAAAAGAAGAGAATATAAAGTATCACGAAGATCCAGGCTCACAACCTACAAAAAATGTAGAAGCAAGGGGTGAGTACCAAACCACACAGTACTCAGCAAGTAAACTTCTAAACACAAGCTAAGGAAATAGAATAGGGGTACTCATTACCACCCTAATCGAACCTCCACAACTACAACCTACATAAAACCAGTCCAACCTAACAATTCACAATTTACATAGCTCACAGCTTAACAACAACACTCTAACAATTACATATCCTCAACAACAAACTCAATATTCATCAATCACAAGTTCCATAGAAAGATTCACAAGATCAACAACACACAAGATCAAGTTCACCAATGATAAAGATGTGCAATGTCAATTATAGTGATGCATGTCTGTCCTAACGATACACACCCATTGTCTCACAGTCTGGGACCCATGGGGGACATATCTGTCCATACATCTGTTGCGGCGTGTGACACGACCCTCGATATATAGTATCCATCGCGGCGTGCGATACGTCCCTCAATAATAGTATCCGTCGCAGCGCGCGACACGTCCCTCGAAATGGTACATCCTCTTTAATATTTTATTCTTCCTCAATCACATAACACTTATCATAACCATGTCTCAGAACCAATGCAAATGACATGTTAATATATAATGAAGAGATGACCATTTTCATAATAATGCACAATTCACAACAACACAATCGTGATACAACATCAACAATGAGTCAATAAGCCTTTCAAACCATTTTCAATACATCACACACCAACAATTAATCACATTGCCTTTTATTACCCCTTTTTCATCATTAGAATTATTCAATATGGACAAGTCAACCCATCACCAAGTCTCATTACTCCCCAACACATACCCCAAGGAAATACACGATTCTATACACTTAACAAGGGTTTAGAAATCCATTTGCCTCAATTTATCAAACAATTACTCCGAGACTTGAGCTTTCCTCTTTCGTTGGGCTTCCAAATCAATACAATCTATTCAAATAAATAATCACAATAAGATTTCAAAACTAACAACACTCATACTACTATATGTCTAGCTTAGACCTAAAAATTCACCCAAATTTATAATCAAGTTCCTTATCTTGCTAACATGTCAACTCTCATATTTTTAAAATTTCAAGCCTAAGATTTAGTCTCAAAATCTCCAAATAACATAAATTTAATGATCTTCACATAATACAATACACCCACTATTTAATTACATATCTCAATATATCAAAACTTGAATCATAATGCGAAAACTATAAGAAAATCTAAAAATCAAATCCAAGTTACGTACCCAGTAACTTCAACTACAGAAAAGCGCAAAAGACTAACTTTAATTTTCCATAAAATCCTTTAAAAACATACATCAATTTTCTACAAATTTTATAATGGCATGGCTGATAATATGGACCTTACAATACACCTCCATTCCACTCACTCACACTCTATTTGGATCATTGTTAACCATTTTATTATATTATATCGTTACTATACCTACAATGTTTGTTTTGATTGTTACTTAAAATGTATTGTATTGTTAAATTTCGTTGTTACGTAACAATGAAAACCCCTATTTTATGGAACAACCGATTTGGTGTGTTCCCATTGTTACTTAATTTCTTTTTTCCAATTATATCTTTACATAATATTTCAAAATACTATTTTTTCCTTTACCTTATGTTATTTAATTCTAGTCAAACCTCCTACCCTAGAATAATTAAGGATATATTAGTAAATTTATAAATTACAATACAATACGATACAATCAAACCAAATAATTAAAACGTTATTAAACAACAACAAACAATACAGTCTAGCCAAACATTGTATCTACCATACAATACAGTACAATAGAGTACAATACAATACAATACATTATGAAACAATGGGTAACAATGATCCAAACAGAGTGTTAGTCATCATTAACCAATTATTATACCACTAACTAGGGGTGGGCTTTCGGTTATTCGATTCGGTTTTATCAAACTTCGGTTTGGTTTTTCGGTTTTAGAAAAGTGTGCACCGTATATTAAACCAAACTAATTCGGTTCAGTTCGGTTTGATTTTTTCTACTGCGGTTCAGTTTAGTTCGGTGTTTTTAAATCGGTTTTTCGGTGTGAATAAAAAATAAAATAAGGATAAAGTATAAGATACTTAGAAATTTAAAACTATGTTAAGGAATGATGCGTATTACCGTGGAACAATTATTGTGCTAACTAAAAGACTATATTTGTCTTTATCAAAAACATTGTGCCTCCAACAATTTATTGAGAAAAACAAGTATGAGGATGGTTCCTTTACATAATGTACATTGGTAGAAATATGTTTGAGTTTCCCTTGAAAATTAATATTTCAAGTTAACTATTGAATTGTACATTTGGTGTTACTTTGATTTGTTTATGAATGATTTAATTGTTTATGAATGATTTAATTGTTGATTAAATTTTTAATTTTTAGTTAAGAGAAAGCCCATATATATATAAAATGTTTTTTTTTTATTTTTTTAAAATAAAAGTTTGATTTTTTGGTGCACCGAAGTTTTGAGACCCTTACGTCGAACACCGAACCGAAGAACCGAACTTCCGAAAAAATAACACTGACACCGAATCGAAAGACCAAAGAACCGAAACTGAAGAACCGAATTAATTTGGTTCGGTTCGATTTTTTGATTTTCTGATATTTATGCCCACCCCTACCACTAACTCTTACTCCATAAACTTAGGAATCAATATATGTTGCAGTACAATTCTTGCAATTTAATTTCCTCATTCAATCATTATTTAAAATATAAAATGACTCAGGCAACTATCGGGAGGGGTAAAATGGTATTTTACGAAAATTTTCAAAAATGACCTTCTGGGTCACTACAGTAAAGACACAAATTGAAGGGACTATTTGACTATAAAATTCGTGATTTTTTTTCAAAGTGAATAATGATGTTTAAAATTATATTTAAATATGAACACAAATTAAAATTATTTTTGAATTGTTATGAATAATTTGGAATTAAAAGTGAAAATAGTGTTTCGATTTATTCAAATTTCCTTCAAAGTGAATTGCGGATCTTTTTTTTAAAAAACTACCATCAAAAATTATTTTAGAATTGAACTCCCAAAAAAGAAAAAACTTTTATGGCTAAACATCTATCGAAGAAGAGTGATGGGTATGGAAGAAGTCCTGGAAAAAAGAAAAGAGAAGAAAACTAAAAAAGAAAGAGCAAAAGGAAAACAAAAAAGGTATTGCAAAAGACACTTCAATTAAACAAATATGGTAAAAAACATAATGTTTTTCAACTAATATTTTCCACTTTCACATAATTAAGTAGAGTAAACACATTTTTATCTGATAATACGAGATGATATAAATATTGATCTTTCTGCGAATTCTAGAATATTTTTAAAGTAATAAAAATTAGAGGAAAGCAAATGTAACAATAAATTAGAGAAAAACTTGAGATGATATATATATTGATCTTTCTGCGAATTCTAGAACATTTTTAAAGTAATAAAAATTAGAGGAAAGTAAATGTAACAATAAATTAGAGCAAAACTTGAAATTTAATGTATATATTTTGAGACAAAAATTTATTATTTGCGTATTATGAAAAGATAGCTATTTAAAAAAACATATACTATCGCGCGAAGCGCGACTGAGTTCACTAATTAATTAATATGGTCCGATGAATTTGTGGAGGTGTTGATGTTATGGTATTAAATGTGATATTGAATTATTATGTTGATGATTTTTGTGATTTTTTGTTTATAATTAATATGGTGTTTTGAGTTGGGGAGATGTATATATTATGGTGTAGGATAGTAAAAGTGAATGTTTGTATTGGTTGTTTTAGTGAGAAGATTAATAGGTATTTTTATTCCATTTAATGCCCCATAGTAATTCTTAAGTAATTCTATTTTTAGAGGATTATATTATGTGTTAATCTAGCAACATAACTCAATATATACAAATAAATATCACAAATTTATACCATATTTTTAATAAATATTCAATCATTTAATATACAAACATTTATACCGACTATAGAACCAACATTATACCAACAACTAGTAAATTTTTCCGCGATACGCGAAATGTGAATTACATTTATAAATTTCTTACGAATTGAAAATTCAATTTACTATTTTAGTTTTTCTTTAAAAAAAAAACACTTTAAATGTTATAAACTATATATAAAAAATACTGCTATTTGATTTGATTTTCATTCAATATCAAATTTATGTTGAATAAATTTTTAATATGTTAGCTTTCATATAAAGTGTGGCTTGCAATAATATTCGAGTTCAATTAAAAATTATTGATATTTTAAATAAGTCAAAAATATTAAAAATTTATAAATGATAACAATTTTTCAAACTCTTACCACATGTTAAATCTTCTCAAATGCTAAATGATGTGTTCATCGAGTTCATTATCGTAGTATACTAAAAGTATATAAATAACAACATGCTTATATTTTTTTTAACCGTTGATAAGAAAATATATATGAAGTACAAAATAAATATATCTACATTTTTTGGTTGTTCTTCTTTTCGTCACCTTGTTTTGTTTTTCCTTTATGTTTTCATAGTTAACATATTAATTTGTTACTTGTTAGTATCAGTTCTTATTAACATCACTATACTATAAATTTCATACACAATCTTACTGTTGAAATTTAATGATTATGTAAGTGTAATATTATTTGAATGAGCAGAGTATGCACAAGAATTAAAACGATATTAAGTTTATGTGCACTTAATATTTTTAAATTATTCATTATTAAATTGAATTATAAAAAGTGAATTACTTGTTAGCGATGAAATAAACTTAGATAAGGGAGGAGGAAGGACTTTGTCTGAACCTCAATACATATTTCTTCCTCAATTGTTTTACCCTCCAACAACATATAAATTATTATTAAATTACAAAATTATGAGATTGTAATGCAATAAAAAGACAGTTAAAACTTAATATGGATCTATAATAACAAATATTAAAAATAAATTTATTTATTTTTAAAAAGAAGTTACGATAACATATAGCTTGAACATTTTTTATGAATGAACTGTAACGACCCGAACGTCAGGAAAACTGGGTCCCGCCAGAGCAGGCCTGATGTTGCCAGGGCGGCAGCGCCACAGCGAGGTAAGTAGCCGCCAGAGCGGGATGGGCGAAACAGAATGTAAATAACGCGAAACTTTATTTTCTCCCTCTTCCAAAAACACCTAAAAGAGGTGTGAATCACCCCAGAAACCCTCCAAAAGCTCCTCTAAGCCTCGAAAAGAAGGAGAAAGATATTTCTAGCACGGAGATGGCAATAGCTTGCGGATTTCAAGCCAAAATCCTCCGTCCCATCGTCCGGAAAACCAGAAATTTATCTACAATCCCCCTGCGAATGCTTGGCGCCCAAGTAGGCTAAGTTTTATTAATTGAGTAGTTATAAATTTGTTATTCAGTGCGTGATATAATGATCTTGACAGTAGAATTCATGCGTAGGCTTTCGTGCACCAAAATGAGAATGTTTGTATTTGTAGCCTAGGGGTTACATCAGAAGTATAACGTATGAGGAAGTCTTAGTCAATGAACTAGGGCTATGAGATGGGTTAATTCCTAATTGGGAGGGTAATGCCAAATTATTGTGATATTGTCTTATTGTGATATCGTATGCATGTGTGTATGTGAAGAATGATAAGGCGTGGAAACGAACCTAATGAACTGATTATGAATAATGCATGTCACGAACTAGTGTTTGGCTACATGAATTGAGTTTTGTACAATTATGGATGTGATTGTGATTGTGATTGTACTAACTGGGATCGGATATCACGTACTGACATACATATTTGGAACGGGTGTCACGATCCGACACACTAGCTTGGATCGAATGTCACATACCGACATACATATTGGAATGGGTGTCACGATCCGACACACTAACTTGGAACTGGTGCCACGATCCGGCACACTAACAGTTTGGGTGTGGATTCCATGAGAGGACCATTGACTTGTCATATGTGTGTATTGTTGAGAATGTGGAATTGTCTATTAATCCTGAATTGATAACTAGCTGGTGCATTATATATGGTTATATGTGTGGGTTGTGGTGTGGTAAGTTAGTTGGATATATTTGTTTGGGTAGTGGATTGGGAATGGTTAGGTTCCAATCGAGATATGATATGGTAAGTAGAGACCTAGGGTCCAGGTGTCATTATGTGTTACCTTAGGTAGGTGGTAATGAGTATTGTCATTAAGAGATGGGGTGGTGTTATGTTGTGTTGTCGAATGGACACGTATTATCCGGTAGGGGGGTAGTATTGAACGATTAACAAGCTTTGATAGGACGTACTATAAAGTCAAGGATTGAGTGATGAGGTGGAAGAAGGAAGGATTATTTCTTGAGTGGGTTGTCAGGTTAGTAATGGTTACATCCGAAAAGGGTATGGGCAAGAAAATATGAAGGTGGAAGAATGAATAGTCTTGTCGCATGTTTCGTTGGTCAATTTCTTATATTATGCGGTGGGTATCGGGTTGACCGATGATGCTTACCATTACGTGTGGTTTTGTATTGATACTACTCAAGCTATGCCTTTTTGGCATAGTCTGGATGCAGTTTCGGTGATGTTTCGTAGGTGAAGACGAAGGCAATCTCCAATAGCTTCTACTTTTCTTCCATGTGGTGGGAGCTGTGTCATTTACATGTTGTTGTGTCTTGTATTCTTAGTAGCTCTTATACTTGTTTAGACTAGATCTCTTGGGGTGTTAATTACTTTACAAGTGTTAATTAGAATTGTTTTAAAAACTCTTATCTATAAATCTACATTAAATTGTTTTATCTTAGTTTTCTTATTCTTCTGCATTGTTTTTAATTATTGGGAATTGAGGTTCTCCTACTTAGGTGTTAGAGTAGGTGCCCGCAAGGCTTGGTGGGTTGGGTCGTGACAAATTGGTATCAGAGCCTAGATTACCGGTCTCCCCGTACAAGAGCAAATGTGGAGTAGACTCATGCGGATGGGTGTTTGACGTCCATATCAAATCTTCAGGAAGCTAGTCGTTTCATTTCTTCTTTCCTTTCGTGCGAGTTGTCCCTTGAGGTATGAGTTGAGTCCAATTAGTATCTCCCGATTCCAATTGGTATCTCAACAAGGTAAACTGAACGTCGTAGTCCCAGCTAACGGGACACAAGCAAGGTAAATTGGAACTGAGAAGGTTCCAATTGGTATCTGGCCTTAGAAGTTGTATAAATGCATTGATGATAAGTAATGGTCATCTATGGGACGAACTAACTAATAATTTGGACTTGTTTGTGCATTGTAACTTTAAATTGTGAATGCGTGCTTATTATTACCCAACTTTATAAATATCTCTCATATTTTAAAAGCTAAAAACATCGAACATTTATATCATCTTCTTCCTTGTTCATTAAGTATAATTTTGATTTATTTGTTGTGGCTTAAGTAACCCTAGTTACACTATTCTAAAATTTCAATTCATCCAAATATTTTTTTAAGTTTCAAAAGGATTTATAATCTAATTTATCTTAATTAAATTATGCATATATAACTCCAAGTTTAAAATAAATTTGAATATTTATTAAAAAAAAATTACTATAAAACCTAATCACTTTTTTATCCCCCTTTTGATTTTCTCCTTATTTTCTAATTATATTATTGTTAGAATGACTATTCTCTTCCGTGATGATCTCTCCAGTTTCCCCCAGTGCTACCTTGTATAGTTGACATGTGTTCATTTTATTTTTAATGGTTCAGATTAATTTTCTTGATCAAATACCATTAATCATGATTATTACTATTTCTCTTTCTCTCTCCTCTCTCCTCTCTCGTCTCTTTCTTTCTCACTTAATTTTGCAACAAACCTTTTCTCACTCAGCAATGAATTTGCATTGTTAACAACAAATCGCTTTTTCTTTCCATTATTTTCACACCGTGATAAAAGAAGACAAAATTCAAAGGATGAACATGGGTTATAAAATTTTAAAAATCCAACCCATGAGACTACTTCTTTGAAGCTTGGTTCGGTCACAATGGTGATCCACAAACTCCGTCGTCTTCTTCATAACATCAATTTTCTTTCTGGTGATATTCTCCATTTAATTAGGGTTAATCACTCCATTTCAGTCTTTCTCTTTCAAGACTCCCTAGTTGTTCATATGTAAAAGTAAAAACATTAAGGGTCTGTTTGCTATGAAGCCGGAAAATGTTTTCCAATTTTCTTATGTTTGGTTGGGTAAAATGTTTTCCAAATCAATTCATTTTCTTCAAATTCAAGGAAAATGACTTCCCTTCAGAAAGTAAGGAAAACATTTTCCAAAACTTTCCTCCAACTTCAATACAATTTTTTTTGTTGAAAAAAAAAATTTAAACCTTTTTTTAAAAATATATTTTTCAACTTCAATTTTTATTTTTATTTTTACCCCACCCTTACCCCGATCCCCCCCCCCCCAAAAAAAAATTAAAGTTTGATTATTTCCAATT